>LNAC01000125.1:1701180-1812938 GCA_002007465.1 Ailurus styani
CTGTCAGTTGTCTTTTCGTTTTGTTGACTGTTTCCTTTGCTGTGCAAAAGCTTTTGATCTTGATGAAGTCCCAATAGTTCATTTTTGCCCTTGCTTCCCTTGCTTTGGAGAAGTTTCTGGGAAGCAGTTGCTGGGGCTGAGGTCAAAGAGGTTGCTGCCTGTGTTCTCCTCAAGGGTTTTGGTGGATTCCTGTCTCACATTGAGGTCTTTCATCCATTTTGGGTCCATTTTTGTGTGTGGTATAAGGAGATGGTCCAGTATCATTCTTCTGCATGTGGCTGTCCAATTTTCCTAACCCCATTTGTTGAAGAGGCTGTCTTTTTTCCATTGGACATTCTTTCCTGCTTTGTCAAAGATTAGTTGACCATAGAGTTTAGGATCCATTTCTGGGCTCTTTATTCTGTTCCATTCTGTTTTTGTGCCGGTACCATACTGTCTTGATGATTACAGCTTTGTAATAGAGCTTGAAGTCTGGAATTGTGATGACACCAACTTTGGTTTTCTTTTTTAATATTCCTCTGGCTACTCGGGGTCTTTTCTGGTTCCATACAAATTTTAGGATTATTTGTTCCATATCTTTGAAAAAAATTGATGAGGATTTTTGATAGGGACTGCATTAAATGTGTAGATTGCTCTTGGTAGCATAGACATTTTCACAATATTTGTTCTTCCAATCCATGAGCATGGAACATTTTTCCATTTCTTTGTGTCTTCCTCAACTTCTTTCATGAGTACTTTATACTTTCCTGAGTACAGATTCCTTG
Source organism: Ailurus styani (assembly GCA_002007465.1). NCBI lineage: Eukaryota > Metazoa > Chordata > Mammalia > Carnivora > Ailuridae > Ailurus > Ailurus styani. The sequence goes on from LNAC01000125.1 coordinate 1,701,945, forward strand.
CCTCTTTGGTTAGCTTTATTCCTAGGTATCTTATGGTTTTGGGTGCAATTGTAAATGGGATCGACTCCTTAATTTCTTTCATCTGTCTTGTTGGTGTATAGAAATGCAACTGATTTCTGTGCATTGATTTTATATCATGACACTTTACTGAATTTATGAGTTCTAGTAGTTATAGATTGGTGTCTTTTGGGTTTTCCACATAAAGTATCATATCATCTGCAAAGAGTGAGAGTTTGACTTCTCCTTTGCTAATTTGGATGTATTTTATTTCTCTTTGTTGTCTGATTGCTGAGGCTAGGACTTCTAGTACTATGTCAAATAGCAGTGGTGATAGTGGACAGCCCTGCCATGTTCCTGACCTTAGGGGAAAAGCTCTCAGTTTTTCTTCATCTAGAATGATATTCGCTGTGGGTTTTTCATAGCTGGCTTTGATGATATTGAGGTATGTACCCTCTATCCCTACACTGTGAAGAGTTTTGATCAAGAAAGGATGCTATACTTTGTCAAATGCTTTTTCAGCATCTTTTGAGAGTATCATAGGTTTCTTGTTCTTACTTTTATTAATGTATTGTATCGCATTGATTGATTTGTGGATGTTGAACCAACCTTGCAGCCCGGGAATAAATCCCACTTGGTCGTGATGAATAATCCTCTTAAAGAGCTGTTGGATCCTATTGGCTAGTATTTTGTTGAAAATTTTTGCATCTGTGGTCATCAGGGATATTGGTCTGTAATTCTCTTTTTTGATGGAGTCTTTGTCTGGTTTTGGGATCAAGGTGATGCTGGCCTCATAAAATGAGTTTGGAAGTTTTCCTTCCATTTCTATTTTTTGGAACAGTTTCAGGAGAATAAGTATTAATTCTTCTTTAAATGTTTGGTAGAATTCCCAGGTAAGCCATCTGGCCCTGGGCCCTGGTTTGTTGGGAGATTTTCGATAACTGCTTCAATCTCCTCACTGATTATGGGTCTGTTCAGGTTTTCTATTTCTTCCTGGTTCAGTTTTGGTAGTTTATATGTGTCTAGGCATGCATCCATTTCTTCTTCCAGATTGTCAAATTTGCTGGTGTATATTTGCTCATAGTATGTTCTTATAATTGTATTTCTTTGGTGTTGGTTGTGATCTCTCCTCTTTCATTCATGATTTTATTAATTTGGGTCCTTTCTTTTTTCTTCTTGATAAGTCTGGCCAGGGGTTTATCAATCTTATTAATTCCTTCAAAGAACCAGCTCCTAGTTTCGTTGATTTGTTCCACTGTTCTTTCGGTTTCTATTTCATTGATTTCTGCTCTGATCTTTATTATTTCTCTTCTCCTGCTGGTTCTAGGCTTTCTTTGCTGTTCTTTCTCCAGCTCCTTTAGGTGTAGGGTTAGGTTGTGGATTTGAGACCTTTCTTGTTTCTTGAGAAAGGCTTGTATTGCTATATATTTTCCTCTCAGGACTGCCTTGGTTGTATCCCAAAGATTTGGAACAGTTGTGTTTTCATTTATTTCCATGAATTTTTTTAATTCTTTGATTTCCTGGTTGACCCATTCATTCTTTAGTAGGATGCTCTTTAACCTCCATGTATTTGAGTTCTTTCCAACTTTCCTCTTGTGGTTGAGTTCTAGTTTCAAAGCATTGTGGTCTGAAAGTATGCAGGGAATGATCCCAATCTTTTGGTACCGGTGGAGACCTTATTTGTGACCAAGGATGTGATCTATTCTGGAGAATGTGCCATGTGCACCAAAGAAGAGTATGTATTCTGTTGCTTTGGGATGGAATGCTCTGAATATATCTGATGCCCATCTGGCCCAGTGTGTCATTTAAAGCCTTTATTTCCTTCTCGATCTTTTGCTTAGATGATCTGTCCATTTCAGTGAGGGGGGTGTTTACATCCCCTACTATTATTGTATTATTGTCAATGTGTTTCTTTGATTTTGTTATTAATTGGTTTATATAATTGTCTCCTGCCATGTTAGGGCATAGATATTTAAAATTATTAGATGTTCTTGTTGGACAGACCCTTTAAGTATAATATAGTGTCCTTTCTCATCTCTTATAGTATTTGGCTTAAAATATAATTTATCTGATATAAGGATTGCCACCCCAGCTTTTTTTTTTTTTTTTGATGTCCATTAACATAGTAAATTGTTTTCCACCCCCTCATTTTCAATCTGGAGGTGTCTTTGGGTCTAAAATGAGTTTCTTGCAGAAAGCATATCGATGGGTCTTGGTTTTTTTTATCCATTCTGATATCCTGTCTTTGGGCATTTAGGTGATTTACATTCAGGGTAACTATTGAACGATATGAATTTAGTGCCATTGTTTTGCCTATAAGGTGACTGTTACTGTATATTGTCTCTGTTCATTTCTGGTCTGTTACTTTTAGGCTTTCTCTTCGCTTAGAGGACTTCTCTCAATATATCCTGTGGGGCTGTTGGGTGTTGGCAAATTCTTTTAGTTTTTGTTTGTCCTGGAAGCTTTTTATCTCTCCTTCTGGTTTCAGTGACAGCCTAGTTGGATATAGTATTCTTGGCTGCATATTTTTTCTTGTTTAGTCCTCTGAGTATATCATGCCAATCCTTTCTGGCCTGCCAGGTCTCTGTGGATAGGCCTTCTGCCAATTTAATATTTCTACTGTTGTAGGTTATAGACCTCTTGTTCCAAGCTGCTTTCAGGATATTCTCTTCGTCACTAAGACTTGTAAGTTTTACTATTAGATGACGGAGTGTTGACCTATCTTTGTTGATTTTGAGGGGGGTTCTCTGTGCCTCCTGGATTTTGATGCTTGTTCCCTTCCCCTAATTAGGGGAGTTTTCTGCTCTGATTTGCTCCAGGATACTTTCTGTCCCTCTCTCTCTTTCTTATTCTTCTGGGATCCCAATTATTCTAATATCGTTTCATCTTACAATATCATTTATCTCTCTAATTCTCCTCTAGTGGTCTGGTAGTTGTTTATCTCTCTTTTTCTCAGCTTCTTTATTCTTCATCACTTGGTCTTTTATATCACTAATTCTCTCTTCTGCCTCATTTATCCTAGCAGTAAGAGCCTCCATTTTTTATTGCACCTCATTAATGGCTTTTTTGATTTCAAGTTTGCTAGTTTTTAGTTCTTTTATTTCTCCAGAAAGGGATTATTTAGTATCTTCTATGGTTTTTTCAAGCCCAGCTAGCATCTTTATAATCATCATTCTGAACTCTAGTTCTGACATCTTACTAATGTCCATATTGACTAGGTCTCTAGCCATCGGTACTGCCTCTTATTCTTCTTTTTGGAGTGAGTTTTTCCATCTTGTCATTTTATCCAGAGAAGAATAGGTGAATGAGAGAACAAAATACTAAATGGATAACAATGACCCCAGAAACATATACACCAACCAAATCAGAAGAGACCCAAAACCAGGGGGAGAAGAAAGGAAAAAAAAAAAAAGAAATATAAAAATAAATAAATAAATAAATATATATATATATACACATACACACATATACATATGTGTGTGTATATGCACACATATATACATATATATACACATATATACATATACACACACACACACACATATATATATATTTGATTAGACTGGTGAATAGAACAGAGCCACACACTTGATTTTGGGTGTATTTTGGTCTGTTAGATGAAACTACCTCCCAAAATTTTAAGGAATGAAAAACTTATATAGGTACAAAAATAAGGGTAAACATGATGGAGGGATGGAATATGACTGTAAAGATGAAAATTAAAAAAAAATTTAAGAAAAGGAATTGATAAGTTGTTGAAAAAAATAAAAATAATAAAAGGAGAGAATGTGATCAGGCTAGAGACTAGAACAAAGTCATACGCTAGATGTAGGGTATATTTTGATCTGTTAGAAGAAACTGTATCCCAAAATTTTAAAGAATGAGAAACTTATATGTATACAAAAAAATAAGGTTAAATACAATGAAGGGATAGAATATGACTATAACAATGAAAATTAAAGAAGATTTTTAAAAAGGTATTGATAAAATAGTTAAAAGAGGTTAAAATAGGAAAGAGGAAAAATTATTAAAATAGAATAAGAAAAAAATAAAATTTAAAAAATTTAACTTTGAAAGCCTAAAGAATCATGGGGGGAAAAGCCATGAATTCTATATGCCGTATTCTCTTAGCTCTGAAGTTTTGCAGTTCTCATTGATTGGTAAACTTGGTCATACCAACTGCTAAGATGATGATGTTCCTCCATGTTATTGCATATGCATCTTCACTGCATGCTTGCCAGAACTTAGTAGTGGGAGTTTTATTTTAATGTTGTAATATGAAACATTACAACCACATATGAAAGTAGAGAAAGTGGTATAAGACACACTTCTGTAGCCACTGCTTGGCTTTAAGATTATCAACTTATGCCCATTCTCGTTTCTTCTCTACCTTGCCTAGTTGCTAGCTCTAATTTGCCTCTCTTATTATTTTAAAATGGAATTATTAGAGGATTTAATCTGTAAGTTATTCAGTATGTTGGTATTAGACCGATGTGAGCAATACTAGTGCACAGTTGCCATATTTTGGGCTCATTCTGATTAATAGAGGTAAAAAGTAACCCTTAAGTACCTAGAGCTGTGAGCAGAAACTTAGATATTTGCTTTTTATACAAGGATAAGTGGACTGAAATGCAGATATACACAGACTGCTGGTTAGTGGTAAATGATTTGGCTATGGCCATTAAAGTGACAAAATTAGAAGAGCATATCTGAGGATGTCTAAAGGAGAAGTATATAGATCAACCAGTGGAATTGGGCATAATAGAATTTTATTTTAATGCATACGTGAACCTCCATTGTAGGGAGGCTCTTAGAAACTAGAGGGACATTCTAGTGTCCCTTCAATGGGCCATTCAATGGGCCCATGAAGAGTGTGTTCATGACAGTATGACAGACGGCTTTGTGTGGGCCCCATAGTAGGTGTTCCTCCTCAGTGATCCTCACCACACTACTGCCGTTGCTGAGGTCTTGACTTGCCATTACCAGAAATGGATTCTGACTACTCAGTATGGCAACATTTCTCAAGGTGGATTAGTCAGCCACTTTGTGGCAGTTTTGTCACATCAGTACCATCTATCCTACATGATCAGTGATGAATCCTCACCAGATTGGTCCTTGACATACATTTGATACTGATTTGCCTTCTACTCCTGAAATGCTGCTGTCATTACCACCAGGGATTACTAGGATGTCTCTGCTCTCAACATGACAAGTACCCCCACAATGTTACTTCAGCCCAAAAAACCAATTTTACGGTAAAGGTGGTGTTATGATAGGACCTAGAACAAGATATTCACTGGTCTTAACATATATTCCTTACCCAGAAGCAGCTGGCTTAATAGAACATTACAAAATGTTCATTTAAGGCATCAGCTCTGGAATTGTAGCTCTGTCTTCTATGAGTTAGTATATGTCCTCAACGCATGGCCACTATCAGGTGTAATAGAATATTTAGTAATAGAATATATGGGAATTGGAAAAAGGAGGTAAAATATATTTGGCCCCTTCCATCATCTTCCCTGTGACTCAGTTGTGAAATTTTTGATTCTCAGCTCCACAGTCTTAGGTTCTACCAAATTTGATATTCTCTTTTTCATGAGTGGGGCAGAGGATTTTATTTTTTTTTCAAATTTTGTTGAACTTGAAGCTCTGACTGCCACTTGTTTTATAAAATATAAAGACAGGATTTTCTGTATTGACATAGATAACTGACCCTTGTGGGCTTAGAATTGCTGCTACACAGTAGAGACATATGAGAAGAGTTTCAAACCCAGTGGATTTCTAAAGGCATCACTTGATGCTTCTGTGTCCAGTGTCCTCCCCTCAGCCACTTCTCCAAGTGAAGACATGATATTTAGAGAACATAATACAAATGTTAGAGATACCTAATACTACTGACTCAGCTCTTTCTAGGCTTTTTTAGCTAAGAAGAAAAAATCATGGGCTCATCTTGGTACTTCCAATTCAAATTCAGGGTTACTTTTTTTTTATTAACTTCTATTATTATCTGTATCTCTTTCTTACTAAAAATCCAAGGTGTAAATGACACAGTTTAATTACTTATTTGCTTTATCTTGTTATATACATTTAACAGGCTCAGAATAATACTAGCATTATCATAAACAATATGATTACTGACAAATGCTATATGATCTTGCTTATATATGGAATATAAGATTGTTAAATTTGTAGAAGCAGAGAGTACCATGGCCTATGGGAGGGAAGATGGAGAGGTGTTGATTGAAGAGTATAATGTTTCAGTTATATAAAGCAAATGAATTCTAAAGATCTACTATACAGCGTAGTTTCCAGAGTTAATACTACTGTTTGTATATTTCAAGTTTGCTAAGAAGATGTACCTTCTGTTTCATATTCTTACCACATACACAAAATAATCACAATAAAGAGGGCAGAAGGTCACATCACTTTGGGAGGTGACAGATACATTTATATCTTTGATGGCAGTGATGGTTTCAAAGGTGTATGTATACTTACCCCAAACTCATCAAGTTGTATACATTAAATATGTACAGCTTTTTATATGTCAATCACACCTCAACATAGTGTTTTCTTTTTTATTTTTTAAGATTTTTTATTTATTTATTTGACAGATAGAGAGAGATCACAAGTAGGCAGAGAGGCAGGCAGAGAGCCTGACATGGGGCTCGATCCCAGGACCCTGGGATCATGACCTGAGCCGAAGGCAGAGGCTTAACCCACTGAGCCACCCAGGTGCCCCTTTATTTATTTATTTTTTAAGATTTTATTTATTTATTTGACAGAGAGAGAGATCACAAGTAGGCAGAGAGAGAGGAGGAAGCAGGCTCCCTGCTGATCAGAGAGCGTGATGCAGGACTTGATCCCAGGACCCTGAGATCATGACCTGAACCAAAGGCAGAGGCTTTAACCCACTGTGCCACCCAGGTGCCCTTCAACATAGTGTTTTAAAAAACAATATTCATGAAAGCTGCTTAAGTTTGGTTTTCCTCCCAAGTACTTTTTTGTCTTTAAGATACATACTACCAAGTTCTGTCAAAATCACTGTTGAAAGCTATACTTAAAACAGTTTTTCCCTGTAATGTTGTACCACCAGTACACTATGTCATTTAGTTTATTTGTTTCATTTTGCTTTTGATTTTTCAGTATTGGTTGCATTTATATCAATTTGGCTTTGTTTTATAAATTATGTTCAAATATTTACATGAATTGAAAGTCAACTATGTAAAACTAGGTATATCTTGGAGTTTTACTATCCTTTCATTCTGTGGTTACTCTCCTTTTGAAGGTGACAACTTTTTTAAGTCTACCGTTTCGTTGTTTTTAAGACAAGCAAATAATACATATGTTTACATGTATATGTGTATAGCTATAGGTAGAGAGATAGAGGTAGAAGGGAGGAATGTTGTATTCTTCACTTTTTTTTTAGATAAATAGTAGAGTAGCTGAATTTTATTGTACAAATTCAGAAATTCTTTAAAAAAAATTTCTTTTCATTGAAATGAATTGGTTCACCCAATTTCATCTTAGGCTGACCCATTTCAAATGGCAACTCATTCTAAATGAGAGTTCAATAAAGGGAATTTTAGAGGTCATATTCTCCTGGTTTAATTTAGATCCAATTTTAGTTTTAAATGCTAAAATACTGTATTTTATAGAGACAAACTTTGAAGTCAAGATAAATACATTATTAGACAAACTAAATTAAAATGACCCATATATAATAGCAGTAGGTTATTTAGACTGGGAACAGGTAAAAATTACCCCCTGGTTTGCTTCAGTACTCAGTGTTTCCATGGGTACTGTTTTAATAGCCCTTTGAAAACCAGTTACTGTAAAATTCTGAATCATGGTATAAAAAATGATAAACTAGATTAGAAAGTGTGTCAAGCCACTGATGTATGTAAGATGTTGTATAAAGCACTGTGTAGGGAAACACAGCGAATGGAATAATAGTTCTTTCCTTTAAAGAATGGACAGTCCAGGGTGCCTGAGTGGCTCAGTGGGTTAAAGCCTCTGCCTTTGGCTCAGGTCATGATCTCAGGGTCCTGGGATCGAGTCCCACATTGGGCTCTTTGCTCAGCAGGGAGCCTGCTTCCTCCTCTCTCTCTGCGTGCCTCTCTGCCTACTTGCGATCTGATCTTTCTCTCTGTGTCAAATAAATAAATAAAATCTTTAAAAAAAAAAAGAATGGACAGTCCAATTGAGATAATAGACTCAAATAGCATAAGGCCATTTATAATCATGTAAGTGAATATGTAAAGTAAAGCAATATAAGCTAAGTACAAAAAGCTTTCATCTTTATTTTTCCCCAAAGATTATTTTTTTCAATTGATTTAATGTAAAACACATTTTTAAAGGATTATTATTATAAATAGTGGTTTTCTGGAAAGTTCTCCTCTTTTTAAAGATGTATATATTTATTTGAGAGAGTAAGTGAGTGAGTGAACAAGGGGTAGGGAGGGGCAGAAGGAAAGGGAGAGAGTCTTAAGCAGACTCCACGCTGAGCAGAGCCTGACGAGGGGCTTTATCTCACAACTCTGAGATCAGGACCTAAGCTGCAACCAAGATTCAGACATTTAACTGAGTGTGCCACCCAGGTACCCCCAGGTAAGTTCTCTTCAATGCATCATGTAAATAAAGTTAATAGAAGAAAGCATTATAGTAGCAACACTGAAATTAAACATCAGAAAAAAATCAACAAATTTATATCATGATTACCTTTCTTGAATTTTTGAGGCAAAAAACATTCATGTAGCCAGAATGAGTAATAGTGTATGTAGTTTAGTAGAAGGTGGAAATTGGTGGTCAGAGGTCATAAGGAACTATAATATAGAGTATGAAAGGTATAAAATTTGTAATAAATGAATTGAGTGGCACACCGAGGGTAAGTCTTGGAACTTCAGTATGTAGTCATGCCCTGTCAACTTCCTTACCCCTGGCCCAACTATGTGGAAGAGAAAATTACTTTGGATTTTTGAATTGGGTGAAATGGATTAGAAACAGAAGTGTAAGAAGCTCACAGTCTAACTATGAAAGTTATGATACCTAAATCATAGCTGTTCATTTTTAAATAACTGAAAAACATTTGCCTTTTTTTATTAAGATAAAATATGGAAACAAAGAAAAATTATGGGGACTTTGTTATAATTCATTTGAAATGACATTTCATTAAAGTTGATAAATCAGACAATTCTATAAATCCAAAGATAACCACTGTCAGCATGTAGTAGATTCTCTTCCTAACATTACATGATTGTGTGTGTGTGTGTGTTTCACTGGGATAATATAGTATATAGTTTATGTTCTGGTTATTGTTTTGTCTTGTTATGACTCCCATAATCATTCCCACTGTTATATAAATATTATTTAAAATAATTGTTTTAATAGTATAGTATTCTAATATGCTCCTTTCCTTGGTTCTTATTTTTCACCATTGTAAATGTACTTTATATGTGCATTTTTAGGTTGACATCTCATAATTTTCTTAAGAAAATTCCTAGGAATGAAATTATTAGGTCAAAGTTATGAGCAATTTCCTCCCTTCCTTCTTCTTTCATTGTTTTTTCCTTCTTTTCTAAATAAGAAAAAGATTTTCTGGAAGAATATTGTGTAACTCTCAGAACAAAAGTAAGTTGTAATCTTTAGGTCTTGACAGCAAGAGAAATCCCTGAGACATCCACAGCAGAAATAAATGGAGGGTTTCTTGGGGTTGGCCATTAAGGGACTCAGTGCCAACTGTTTTCTATCCCTGTGTGCCTCCATTTAAGATTCATATTCTTGGAGGGGCACCTGGGTGGCTCGGTTGAGTGACTGCCTTCAGCTCAGGTCATGATCCCAGAGTCCCAGTATAGAGTCCCGCATCCGGCTCCCTGCTCAGCGGGGAGTCTCCTTCTCCCTCTGACCCTCTCCCTTCTCATGCTCTCTCTGTCTCTCTCTCAAATAAATAAATAAATAAATAAATAAATAAATAAATAAATAAGATTAATTCTTGTAAAAAAGAATATATTTGGCCTAATTTGGGTCATGTTCTCTCCATAAGGTGAAAGAATTACCAGAAATTCATACCATAGAGTGGTTTTAATAGAACTTCATACCATAGAATTCTTCAATAAATGACGCTGGTCAGACAAAAAATAAACAGAAACACTACCAGTTATATTCAACAACTAATTTGCCTGCTATCTACTTTTTGGCTGACCAAAATTCCCTTCTCCTCCAACATATAATTGATATAACATAATCAACTATTCCAGACATAAGCCTTTCTAATGGGAGTAAATGCAAATCATATTCTAGTCTGATATCCTTGTGTCATGGGACTAATTATTCTGATTTCACAATACATGACATTTGTCCTCAAATCTTTTTGAAATATTCTCGTAGAAACCCTTCCATTAAAAGGAAGCTAAGACCCTACAAAAGGAATATAAGAACTATATAGGGCCAGGTACAAAGAGAAGAAAAGAAAATGGAATGCTTGGGGCACCTGGGTGGCTCATTGGGTTAAAACCTCTGCCTTTGGCTCAGGTCATGATCTCAGGGTCCTGGGATCGAGTCTGCTTCCTCCTCTCTCTCTGCCTGCCTCTCCGCCTACTTGTGATCTCTCTCTCTGTGTCAAATAAATAAATAAATAAAATCTTTAAAAAAAATGAAATGCTTTTTGCAGTTTTCCCCATTTTACATGTGACTATCAAGACTCTGGATACAAATGGCCACTAGCCTTACAGAATTGATCTAGTTCACAGTCCCATCAGGAATGGGCAAGAGCACCTCTTTCACTGTGCCCTTGTTGCCAACAATGAGTACTAAGCAATGTTTGGCAGACAAAAATACTTTTGCTTTAATCTAAAATACTTTCAACATGACAGGACATTTTTCATGTTAATGGAATATTTATAAAGCTCCTTTTGTGAATCGGTGAATGTAATGTCATTTTCCCAGTCTTTCTCTTGGGGCATTCTAAAAACATATTCAGCATACAGCAAGTACTGGCTTAGAGTACNCAACATGACAGGACATTTTTCATGTTAATGGAATATTTATAAAGCTCCTTTTGTGAATCGGTGAATGTAATGTCATTTTCCCAGTCTTTCTCTTGGGGCATTCTAAAAACATATTCAGCATACAGCAAGTACTGGCTTAGAGTACTACTCTGCGTACCACTCAGAGAATGATACAAACGCACATTTGTAGATGGTTAGTTGTTCGTGAAATGTTATGTTTTATCTCCATTTCATCTCTTACTAATGCTAGTTAGTTGTTATGTAACATTATTATAAAATGTTACAGTTCTTTGATTGAAAGTAGGGGAATAGAAAAAATACATACATGTATTTTTAATAAAAGTAAGAGCAAAGTGAAAATGAATAAAGGCTTTATGACATATTGGTAAATTCAAAGGCACATAACTTAAAAATCAGATCTTGGTCTCTGAGCTACACCTTAGAAGTCCATGAGGCACATTAGGAAGCTAAATTGGAGTATTATGTAGTATTTTATAAGTCCTGCTTGTGAGTGACCTAAATACAGTAGTTCCCAAGTGGTCTGAGAAAGCCAACTTCCAAAGGCTGGTAAAGTTACAACCAGGAAACAGCTTGAGCTCTGGGAGAGTTCCATCAATAGGTCTTAAAAGCCTTGCATTGGGTGAGGGGTGGGGAGGAAGAAGACTGTAAATATGGCCCAGGTCTCACTGTGTTTCCAAGCACATCCTGAATCAAGGCAATACTCTTCTGGAGTTGACATTCTTCTTGCAGTGCCTTAAGGAGCCAGAGGATGACATTTAACTTTGGACTCTCTTCTTTGTATTTAGTGAAGCAAGTCCTAATGAGATATGGAGACTAAGATAATAATGGAAAGAATATTAGTTTGTGTTCTTGCAGTATCCAACAGAGGGTAATGAAGATACTGAAGAGCAAGATTTTACATTTTATCATAAACTAATTGAAGAATTCTTTTTGGCTTTTTAAATATCCGAAAGTTAATGAAAAATGAGGGACTTAAAGCAAATTTGAGGAATTTAATAGCTGCTAAAAATATGTAGACTTTAAATATTATTTTAAAAATATTTTTCCTTTCCTCAAACTCCCAATAGCATGGTGTTTGCACAAGTATCATGGTATTTTCCATATATTACCATATAATATATTATGACAACTTCCCTGCTAGGGGGTAAGTTTTATGAGAATAGGACTCCAGGTCCATGAGACATTTACATTTATAATCAGCATTGCATTTTGATTATGTTTTGGTCAGGATTGAATAGGTGAGTATCACATTTATTAGTAGCTAGAATATTAACAAAATAGGGTTATTTTATTTTATGTTATTTATTTATTTACTTTTATTTATTTTACCAACTCAGCTGTTTATATGTACTGGTGTTAAGTACTTCATAAAATTTAAAAAGCTCTGCACACTTTGGAAATCACCATTCTTATTTTTACAGTTGAAGAGTAATTTGTTAAATTATAAGAATCTAAGATGGGCTTGATCATATCTTCATTGTGAAAAAGGCAGAATGAGGTCAAACATACATTTTAATAAATAGGGTCTGATAGTGTTTATTTTTGTCTGAACAATTTCACAATAAAAATAAACTTTAAAAAGAGATCTGAATACATAATGTTCAAGCCAATATTTGATTTTAACAAAAATAAAGGATTTAGCTAAAATCTTTGTACTATTCTGTGTGACAAAGGAAGATAGCATTTGGAGTTTGAGATTTCGAATTAACCAAGATACTCTTTGTGGCACTAATTATAAAGTGGATTGCTATATGATTTTAATTTCAAAGCATGTGTTACCTGTTGCTCTTTTAATGTCTAGGGCTTGTAGTACTTTAAGGTGAATGAATAGACCAAATTGGGGAAAATACAGTCCTGGTTGTTTTACCAAACTGTATCAACACTCAAGTTTTTTCTTCCTTTTTTTTTTTTTTTAATTATCACCCTGTCAAAATTAAATGTGCAATTCACAGGAAATTTAAAGGCTAGTTAATATCTCTCAATATATTTAGAGTCTCTTTGAATTCCTGATGTCTTATTTCTTCCATAAACATGATAAAATGCAAAAATAATTTAACATTTTTGTATTATGCACTATTTACTTTTCTTGAGTCTCCCTCATAAGTAATATTTGCTGCTTCTTGGCGATTTTGTTAAGCAAATGCTTTTCTTTATTTTAAATTGTCTAACACAGGAATTTTTTTTCTTTTTCTTTTTCTTTTGTGATTGTTCACATTAATGTTTTATTTATTCATGTATTCTTTCAATGATGAATTGGAACCTTTCATTGCTTTGACTCACAGACTTATCCAGATGCCTAAGACACCATTATCAGATTACATAAACTGTGATCATGTCTTTTTGAGAAAACCGGGCATTTCTTTACCCTAGGGTTCTTCACTTGAACTTCAGAGTGTTCGTCAATTAAGGTGTGAATGCTACTTCTTTATTTATACTTTACTTTAACTGGAATTTAAAATTTCCTTCTTGTTTGAATGTTGGTAAGCCAAAGTATCATTAGCAGTTATCTATGACTTCAACACCAACGGAAATCACAGGTATTTTTGTATCACATTGCAGTTATTGGAGATACCTCAAAATCTCCTTTAAGTTCATTATTTTGAGATTAAGGTGTTTATTAGACCTGCCACAACATTTTGAAATTTAATGTGTTACTAGAGAAGCATATGTATTATTATATATTTGCTATCTAAAACTTTTTTGAAACACTGTACTTTAATATGAATGGCTTCCTTTGTAATCCTATACATTCTATGTGATGCATTTAAAACATTATTTTGAGGCACTGTCCCAAAGAGATAAAGGGTTGAAAGTCTAAACTTTGCATAGGGTCTTAAACTTTAGACTTTAAGTTTCTCTCCCTTCTTTTTGTTTTTATTATTTTTTTATTTTTATTTTTCTTATTTTTTATTCTTTGCCCCAGGGGTACAGGTCTGTGAATCATCAGGCTTACATTTTTCACAGCATTCACCAAAGCACAAACCCTCCCCAATGTCCATAACCCATCCACCCTATCCCTACCCTCCCACCCCCCAGTAACCCTCAGTTTGTTTTGTGAGATTACGAGTCTCTTATGGTTTGTCTCCTTCCCCATCCCATCTTGTTTCATTATTTTTCCCTCCCTACCCCCACGAGCCCCCACGCTGACTCAAGTTTCTCTTATCAGAGAGATCATATGATAATTGTCTGTCTCTGATTGACTTATTTCGCTCAGCATAATACCCTCCATTTCCATCCACGTCATTGCAAATGGCAAGCTTTCATTTCTTTTGATAGCTTGCATAGTAAGGAATTTTTTTCTTTTTTTTTTAAGATTTTATTTTTATTTATTTCACAGAGGGAGAGAGATCACAAGGAGGCAGAGAGTCAGGCAGATAGAGAGAGGGGGAAGCAGGCTCCCCGCTGAGCAGGGAGCCCGATGCGGGCCTCGATCCCAGGACCCTGAGATCATGACCTGAGCCGAAAGCAGAGGCTTTAACCCACTGAGCCACCCAGGCGCCCAGGAATTTTTTTTTTTCTAATTCAAGCAGAATATTGGAATTTTTTTGCCCATGACCTGCATCTTTTTGTTATGGTCATGTTGGTGATTGAAGTTAAAGGTGTGTACCACATTATCTATATCTAAACGGTCTTACATAAGTGAAATAGGACTTCATAACTTCAAAGAACAGTATAAGAGAAGAGTAAAGAACAGGGTAACAGAAAATCAGAAGGAAACAGATTGTTCTCCCTGAGGGAAAAGTGAAAAAAATTTGCAAAAGAACTGGTCTCTTTTTTTAATCTCTGGGATGAAAATGGTAACCATAGAAATAACAATAAAACTAAGGCTTCCTTGTCAAAGAATTTCTCTTGGTGAATGACAGTCCTCGATGCTATTTTTAGATCTTTGCTCTTATCGCCCTTCCCAATATTTTAGAATTTCTAGAAAGAATACACCTGTGCCATTCATGGACTAACAATTTGGCCTGAAAATCAAAACACTGAAAATTTGAGCTTCTCACAGAAACAGAATATAGCATACAAAGCACAAACAGCCAGCTCTCTATAGAAGATGGAAAAGAAAAGGATTGAGACTCATTCCTCACTCATATTTTTAGCAGTTCATAAAGCATAAAAACTCTGGCTAGTTTAACAGAAAACTCAGTGGAAGAACAGAAAAATAGCTTATGAAATTTAAGAAAATAAGATTTGAAAAAAGGAAACTAAACTACAAAAGCAGAAGTTTGTAGGTTTTTCTTTCTGGAATGCTATTCCTGTTGAGAATTTACTCCAGTGACTCTTGACCTTATGGATTTTATCTACCAAACATCCCAGAAGAGAGGGTCTGTTTGGATCAAGTTAAATCAGGTGACTACTAGATCTACTTACTACTAGACCTATTATAAGTTCAGGGACGATGAATAAAACCACTGAGAGGAACCTCCCCATTCTGCTGGGGAGACTGTTCCCATGGAACAAGGGCTGAGTGAGCATGGTGGCAGGGCCACTGTGGGACAGGTACCGCCACAGCATCTAGATGACTAAGGTCAGTACTCAAAACTACCATTCTCCGGTGAAAAATTACGAAACACTCGGGTATGGCAAAGCTCTAAAGATACTCATTTAAGAGCCACTCATTCATGTATTTACATGTTAATTGAGGCACTATGCTGTATAATTAGGATACTCAGATGAGTAAGATATAATCTTAAATTTTAAGAGTTTATGGCTTACAGAAAGGGACAGATGAATATGTTCAAAATAATTAACCATAAAATCTTCAGTAATAAGAATAACTGAAGATGGTAAGTAGTGAGTTTAAGGGGAACAAAATGTGTTTTATGTATTTTATGTCCTTCTAAATTTATTATGATCAGGACTGTCCCAGAATCCATATTTGAAGAAATACAACACATCTTATCTCTTGCATCTGTGTCTGTGTTCGTGTGCTGTAGGTTTTTTGCCTCTTTCTCTTTACTCATTTTTATTTTTGAAAGAAAGGCCTTGGTTTTCAGATTAAATTTCAATGTCCTTCCAAAGATCCCTTTGATTGCCACATCATGTCCACCAACAGTTTACTGGTGCCTAAAATACCCTCGTAGAGTCTACCTACTTTCCCCAAGAAAAGAATGAAACAAACAATCTAGTGATGACCAAAGACAGTCCTCACATTTTTTCAGGCAAATTGAAGGCTTTACATGGTAAGAAAGAAGTAGAAGGCAAAGGTAGTTTTTTTCTCTTCTCATGTCCAGGACTATGCCTAGCTGGGGCCCATGCAGGGGTTAACAGAAGTGAAGGCTGAGTAAATTTTTTCATAAATACAATATTTTGATTTTTTTTTTTTTAAGAGAGAGATACAGCAAGAGAGGGAACACAAGCAGGGGGAGCAGGCAGAGGGAGAGGGAGAAGTAGACCTCCCGCCAAGGAGGAAACCTGATGCGGGGCTTGATCCCAGAACCCTGGGATCGCGACCTGAGCTGAAGGCAGATGCTTAACAACTGAGCCACCCAGGTGCCCCGATATTTTGATTTTTTAAAGATTTTATTTATTTATTAGGGAGAGGGCAGAAGCAGGGGGAGTGGCATGCAGAGGGAGAGGGAGAAGCAGGCTTCCCCACTGAGCAGGGAGCCTGATGCAGGGCTCATTCATAGGACCCTGGGATCATAACTGAGCCAAAGGCAAACACTTAACTGACTGAGCCACCCAGGTGCCCTTGATAGTTTTGTTTTTAAAAAAAAAAAAAAAAAGTTATTAGGCCTGTTTCCAGCTTCTGCAATTTTAAGTATGAATACAATAGGTTTGCATTTATTTGCAGTCATGTAATTCTATTAAAAGAGGAGTGCTGGGCGCTTGGGTCATTCAGTGGGTTAAAGCCTCTGCTTTTAGCTCAGGTCATGATCTCAGGGTCCTGGGATCGAGGCCCGCATCTGGCTCCCTGCTCAGCGAGGAGCCTGCTTCCTCCTCTCTCTCTCTGCCTGCCTCTCTGCCTACTTGGAATCTCTCTCTCTCTCTGTCAAATAAATAAATAAAATCTTTAAAAACAACAACAAAAAAAGATGAGTGCCATATCTATCATCTATCTATCTATCTATATATGTGTATATGTGTGTATATATATATATTTTTTTAATTCTTTATTTAAATTCAATTTAGTTAACATATACTGAATTATTAGTTTCAGGGGTAGAATTTAGTGATTCATCAGTTCCATATAACACTCAGCGTTCATTACATCAAGTGCCCTCCTTAATGCCCATTGCCCAATTACCCAATTTGAAAACCCCACCCAATTTGAAACCATGTAGAGAAGTACTTTCATATTTAAATACATGCATACATCCTTATTCAGTAATAATTTTATGACTGCAAGATAATGTCTCTATGATAAGAAACATATACTTAAAAATTTGAGGTTATATAAAATTATGTCAAAATACTTACCAACCCTGATTTAAAATAACAGCTTTAGACAAGCCATATGTAAATGACGAATAAACATAAGCATTTTAATAAATGGCATTGAAGGCATGACAGTTTTAATCTTCAAATTAAATTTAAGATGAGGTTAAATTTAAGATGAGGCTCAGATGAGGACTGGTAGCAGCCAACATCCAATATGGCATTCTCCATGAGTCAGATAAATCAGTTATTTAAATTGTTCTCAAATTCTCTTTAATTTGGGGCAATATCCAGAAATAAATATAATGGGTAATTATGTGAGGGAAGACTGTGCAATGTAGGGATATAGAGCTTAGGTCCTGAAGTCAACTGCAGAGGACTGACTAACCTCTCCGTTTCCTCATTTGTCAATAAAAATAATAGTAACACCTACTTTGTATGGTTCTTGTGGGCATGAAATTGAATAATTCATATGAAGTGCCCAAGATAGTACCTGTCATATAAAAAGCAATCATGAATATAAACTAAAAACTATTATAGTCTATGAGGCTATATTATTATCTGAATAATTTTTAGAAGGACTAATTTCTTCATCAGCTATAGCACAGAACCCTAGTTGTAATAATTTTAAACTCTTTAATATATATTTATTCATTTAACAAATAATAATCTCCATAGCTGATGACAATACTTCATTAGATACTGGCAATACAAAAGATGGTCGCTACATTCACAGGCCCTAGGACTAATACTGGAAAGCAGTCTTGTAGCAAAACATTCAGTACAATATTATAACGGGAATGGTAGAAGTAGGAGTGGGATGGCATTGGGATACATCGGAGACAGTGGTACCTCAGATCTCCCTTGTATGTGAGTATCAGAAAGACTTCAGAGTAGTGTCCATGAGCTGAGTCTTTGGATCTTGCAGTGTATTCACTCAAAAAAATGGCCAAGAAAGTGGCAATTTAAGTGGGTGAAACAGCACAGGCAGGAGGTATAAAACATTGTGGTGAACTTGTGGAACTGAAAATAGTTTCTTCAGAATGAAAGTGAACATGTCAAAAAATGGGAAGGGATAAAGCTTGATGTTTTTTTTTTTAATTTTATTTTTATTATTTGCCCAAGGGGTACAGGTCTGTGAATCATCAGGCTTACATCTTTCACAGCATTCACCAAAGCACAAACCCTCCCCAATGTCCATAACCCATCCACCCTATCCCTACCCTCCCACCCCCCAGTAACCCTCAGTTTGTTTTATGAGATTAGAAGTCTCTTATGGTTTGTCTCCTTCCCCATCCCATCTTGTTTCATTATTTTTCCCTCCCAAAGCTTGATGTTTGAGTAGGGAGTCAGTTCATCTGCACTCTTGAGTGCCGGGCTGGGAAATCTGAGCTTGGAGCCCGTAGTACCTGATCTAATGAGATTTATTTTAGAAAGTTAAATCCAGTCAAGTGGCAGGTGATAGATAAAAACAATGGAATTGGACAGCGTTTTTCACCTTTTAACATGTATATAACTTATTTATTGTACCTATTTTTATTTTCCCTTTTCTTTCACCAAATGTAAACTCAAGAAAGACAAAGATTTTTATCTGTATCTCTAGCATCAAGAGCAGTGCCTGATACATGATAGGTATTCAATAAATAACCACTGAATAAACTGACACTTCAATGGTCTAGGTAAAAGAAAATGAAAGCCTGAATGAAAGTAGTACTATGGAAGCTGAAAAATGTAGATTTTAAGGAGGACAAGTATCCAAATTTATTACTGGTTAGATAATGGTGAATAAACCAGAGATGTTTAGCAAATAATCCAGTGTCTAAATTATATATTGAATCAGGTGCTGCAAGTGTTGTATAAGAGGGGAAGAATTTGGTGTGAGGAGGTAGGTGGTCAGAGTATATAGGAGTATAGTTTTTGAGTTGGTCTGAAAGGACTGTGGGGCCTATAGATGTCAAGAAGTATTTAGATAAATGGTCCTGAGGACAAGTGAATAGGCACACCTTGAAATGAATATATTTGAGAATATTCAACATATGATTGTGGTTATATCTAATTAATTTGTAAATATATTTAAATCCAACATCTGGATATACATTCAGTTTCTCCCACCAGGTAGTAGTAATTGTGGATGTCCAGTACCATGTATTTTTTTTTCCTATTTCCTATACCCCTTTCAATCCCTAGCCTTGCTCCACTCACTCCACTTGTGTCTTTTAAATATATACTCTGTCTTCCAGGAGCACATTATACCAGGATACATGGATGTGCACTGCTCAGAGGCACAGTGCCATGTTTTAGAGAGTAAATATCAGAATGAGGAAGAACATAGCTCAAATCTACTCAGATGTAATAGTAGAAGAAAACTTATTTAATCTCTCTGAATGTCAGATTTCTCATCTGTAATGGGTGAATGCCCAATTTCATAGGTTACTGTGAATATCACTTTTTAGTGCAGTGCTTGGATACAGATGACTATTTAATTAATTAGCTTTAAGCATAACTGTAATTATTATATCAGGTATAATAACTGTATTATATCTAGCAGTAAATCAAAGACGATAGAATTAAAGGTTTGTAGACAATTGGCGATCATTCCTGAACTTGTTCTGAGGGAAATTTTAGATGTTCTTCAAAACAGTTTGTACTTTAAAGAATTCTGGTAAAGTATTCTTTTTAATAAAAAATAAGTCTTAGTTAAAAAATTTTTTTTCACAGAAATACGGGGTTATCCAGCCAAATGAGTGGGGTTTTTTTGTTGTTGTTTTGTTTTTGTTTTTTGGCTCTGGTAGATTCGAAAATATCCATTGCATGGGACATAGTTGAACTATCTCCTGAATCTAGATGCCTACTGCAATATATACTGTAATATATAAGAGAATAGCTTGTGTTTATATATGAATTATAAATACATGATCTTTTTTGATCCTTGTAATCACCCTGTGAAACCTTGGACATCAGAGATTATCATCTCTGTGCTGCTATAGATGAAGGACTTAGGCTCAGAGTGATGGTAGCAGATTCACCCAGCAAACAATGGAAAAGCAGTGTCCAAGCCAAAGTCAGTTGAATGTGAACCTGCTCTTGTTTCCTCTATCCTTACTACCTCTTCATCCATCTGTGACCTAGAGGTACACCACAGGTGGTCACCAGGAATCAACTGTAACAGAGTACATCTGGACAAAATTAGCATTGACTGTAGATTTTTTTAAAAAGATTTTATTTATTTATTTGAGAGAGAGAGCACAAGCAAGGGTGGGGGGCAGAGGAAGAGGGAGAATCAGACTCCAGGCTCAACAGGGAGTCTGATATGGGGCTCAATCCCAGGACCCTGGGATCATGACCTGAGCTGAAGGCAGACACTTAACCGACTGAGCCACCCAGGTGCCCTGCATTGATTGTAGATGTTGATAAACAACCACTAAACATAAAATTAAAAAAAAAAAAAAAACCTAAGCTGGACAAGAGTAAACCTACATTGCTATATTGTAAAATGCACCCCAAAGAGATTTTCTCCCATTCTGTGAAGGAGTTATTTCAAAACATTACTAGCTTGCTAAAGCCTACCCCATTATTAGCCTGACTTCTAAGATCAAGTGGAAGCCATGAGGTTCCCCCCAACTAGCTTATCTGTACCCACATACACATCATTTCTCCCCTAGTATCTCACAGAACTGTTGCCTCTCCTCCAGGGGTGCTAATAACATCCCTTGTGGCCTGGATCCCATTGACTTAGACCTACTCAGAGACTCTCTTCTTTTCATTATAATCTCGGAGTGCTAACCAATATTGAAACAAATGAGTAAACAAGTAATCATGGCTAAAACTGGAAAGCTGCACTGTAAATCTTCTGTGCCTTATAAGCTTCTGGATTTCTTTCATGCTCTAGCCAGGTCTATAAAAAGGAGTCTGTCCTTACTTCCTAACCTCTCTATTTTCCAGGCCACTGACCACACTATTCTGTTTCAGTGTGGTTGACCAATAACCACCTAATTGCCAAGTCTGATAGATTTTTATTTTCAATACCTTTTTTTCTGTCCTCATCTTACCTGATTTGAATGTCGCTTTTGACAGTAGCTCTGTTCCCCTTAAAGTTCACTTCTTTCACTGACTTTTAAAATGATCTTTCCTTACATTTTTGTCAATTCTGATTTAGTTTGGTTCTTTTTCTTGGTTCCATCTTCAGCTCTCTTCTCATGATCTCATCTTCTCTTACGACCTCACTTCATCTGAATGTGATGACTTCCAAGACCCTTCTGTCAACCTACAGCACTCTGTGCAGCACCACATGTATATCTCTCACTTTCTACTGGACACTTGTACTTCTGTGTGACAGTGCATCTCAAGTTTGACATGCTCTAAATTATATGATTCCCAGGCACCCACTTCCTGTAAACTTTTCCTTCCATGTTGTCCATCTTGTTGCATGGCACCACCATCTAGTCCGTCTTCTCAGCTGTGCGTGGGGACCACCCTTAGCTCTACCAACTCTTGCGTCCCCCATTCCTAAACGTGTAAGTGTCACAATTCTTTCTATCCTAATTCTTAACTATCTCTCAAATCCATTTAAGTCTCTCTGGCTTGCAAGCTGTTCCTCCATTTTAGATCTGCACTATGCCTCAGGTGAATTATTTCCAGCCGTTCTTCCAACCCATTCTCCATAATGTAGTTAACAGTCTTTTGGAACTTCAACTCTTCTGTGCCATGTGCTCAAAACAACCTTTGAGTGATTTTGTTCCCTTCAAATTATAGTCCTTTTTTTTTTTTAATTGAGTTCACGTGGCTTTTCAAGATTTAACTCCTTACCTACTTCTCTAGCCATCAGTCTGTTGTTCCTTCATTTGGTCAATTCTTGGGTATCCTTAAAAATCTTAGCAGGGACATCACTTATGTGAGATAATTTTCTCTGATTCCCCATTCTATGGTAGGGGGTCTCTCCTCTGTGCTTTACAGCTAATATTTATATTATAATCATCTCTTTATTTATCTCTCTTTACTGGACTGTTAGCTCCCTTATTACAAAAAGCATACCTTTTGTATGGTGACCCCAGAATCTGTCATGGCATTTATGAGGTGAGCGTGATAACCACTACTCTCTGGAAACAAGACAGGGTGCCATGGCATTTGAATGTGTCGTGCACATAATAGTATTTTGCAAAATGTCTTAATATGTATTTGGTGTGGGCATTCTGTAATTAGATAAGCACTGCTCTAGGCATTGGGACTACAGCTGTAAAAACTATAGGCAAAATCCCTGCCCTCAGAGAACTTATGGTACAGGGGGTGGAGTAAATAAATACACTTGCATTCTAAACGGTTGAAAAGGTAGAGCTATTTAAAAATTTCTAATCGGTTATTTTGTAAAATCAAAAAGGCATCTCTTCAAATTGCAGATTTTACCGAAATTTCTGAATAAATTGAAAATTATACTAAACAAGAAGTTTTATCTGTAAATTTCATATCGAACTTCAGAATGTCTCCAAATGTGTATGATTCAATGTTAAGCATGACGATCATCTGATAAAAGTCACAGAAAATGCAACAATTCCCATTACACTGACTTAAAACATTTTTAAATCAAACATTGCATATAAGATTTATTTCAGAAATCTCAAACCATAAAGTATGCAAAGAAAATGGGCTATGAATGGATGAGAGTCTAAAAAAGTGTCTACTTTCTAATTCCAGCTGCAAGGAAAAGAATGTCAACTATGTTAGGCTGTGGCTGTGTCTGCATCCACAAACTGATTTTAAAAATGATTGAATTCATTTAAATGGCCAGTTATTTTGACAAAACCAACAACCAAAAGTGGCCAAATCTAGTAAATACCTGGTTGTTTGCATTTAGCCTTCTTGCCCCCTCAAGTTGGCACTTATGTATAGATAGTCTGTGTATCAAGAATTCAGGGTGGGCCACTAATGTCATTTTGTGAAAACAACTTGTTACCAAATAAGAGAGTTTTCTGGCCATTCGCTCTTGGCCACCCACGTGTCTAAGAATGTAGTACGCCAGGCTCAGTACCTTAAGGCCTCACATTTTTCCTCATCTTCTGAAGGTGTGGGGGAAAAAATACTTTGATTAGAAAATAGTCTCCCTGGTGGTTGTAGGGACATAGTTACCATAGAGGCTTGTCATCAGTCCAAGGATCAACCAGCAGGGCCTGCTACCTGAGAACCCAGCAAGCATCCCGTCATTAACCTCCCTGGTCTGTTGGATAGCACTGTTTACTCAAAAGCAAAGACTTGCATAACATTTTTCTTTTTTTAAGTGAAGCAACTTTGCTTTTGAATCGCATTTGTTTCTGTAACAATTCCCCAGCTTTAGTTTCTGTCAGATAAAAGACCAACTAGTATTTTTCTAAATACAAACACCAACAAATATGCTTACTGCAATTACTATAGCTGCCTTTTTACTATTGTTAGGAGATATTGAAAGGCTTAATTGCTTGGATTTCTTGTAATGCTGATTAAAAATAAGAAAAATGCACACATACAATTCAGTGAGGACTGTTAGAAAAACAATGTACAGCCGAAAATATACTCTGATGTTCCTGCTGATCCTCAGCCGGGGTTATTACAATGTTCATGTATAAAAGTACAAAATTTATATTGAGGATGCTAGATACTACCATTTTAGTTTATTTTTAACAATACTCTTTCTTTACATTGAGTGTGTGTGTGTGTGTGTGTGTGTGTGTGTGTGTGTGTGTCTTATTGCTCTACTATGTCCAAAAGTAAGAGTTTATGCTTGGAGCCTAATACACATTTGATTCTATCCTGCTGGGTAGGTCAGAAGTCTTTGGGGGTGGGGGGAGAAACAGGTATGAAATAGACATGGTATGATTATTATTAGAGATTTAAGTTGCCCTGACTAATCATTTCTTGTAGTTTAAAGATAGAAATAGTAGAGATGGCAAAACTGGAAGAGGCGGTGCTAATTCACTTGCTCATATTTAGCCCTCTGCATGGGGAAGAAATGATTGGAGAAACAATCATTGACTACTTGTTAGGACACCTGAGTCAGCAAAACCACCTGCACATGGTCGAGAAAGGGGTCCCACATAGAGAAGATTTTGTGTTTGATTCTAAGGAGAACTCAAAAGCCAGAATACAGTAGCTGTGGATGGCATTTATATTTAGTAAGAGTGCAATATACTCGTTTGAAGTTGGGAGATGAGTATTTATTGAAACAGCTGGCAAATCAGCAGGAAAATGCTGATTTTGAAAAAACTATTCTTCTTCTGTGGAATCAGACCTACTGTATTTAGCAACACTATTATAATTGAACACAAAAACTGCATTAAAATACCATTAAGAAGGAGACAGAAATCCAGAAAAATAAGAGAATTCTAAGTTAAAAGCTGTCACAGCATTCCTGAGTCAGCTCTTTTAAGCATAAATGCACAAATGCATAAATGATCTTTCAAGTATGACATGAGATGAACTGACTGGACTCTGTTTCCCCATCATTTATGGCCCCTGCATGTCACATGCAACCAAGATATTTTTCCAGGCTGACCTAAGCAGCTCATCTATTTGTATACCCCAAAGCACCAATTCTATCCTTTCATGGAACTAAAACACCTGGAAGTTGGATGAAATTTTAATTTCAGCATGACACAAACACAGTCTAACCTTTCTGTGAAAATAGCTTATGTATTAGTAAAGGACATTCTGTAACTCCTACTGATCCCTAGGTTACCACTTAGAAACACAGAACTATACTTTTGTACAAAGGATCACCAGGGCTTTTTTTTCTTTTGTCCCCAAATGAGAATACTGGGAATGGCTTAACTTATGTTACTTGCTAAAGGTCATAAAACTGGTTTGTGGCTAACACCAAATCTTGCAACTTTCAATCCAGTGTCCTTTCGACCATGCTTCTTGCCCTCTCTAGTTCGTCAGTGATGGTTGCTGCTATGTATAAAATAAAGATAGACTTTGTCCCAACCATGGCCCTTAAAAGCAACTAGGAAGGCAGAAGTGGATATAAACAGTAGGGCATTTTGTGAAGCACTTAACTGTTACTATTTTCTCCTTCTGCATTTAATAATGACGGCAGTCAAGTAGGGTTTGTCCACCTCCCCACACATGCCAGGGAAGTACTGTGGCAGCCCACTTTGCAGTTTCCAGGGCAACAGACTATTTATGTGTCTTCTGCTACCCTGGAAAAATCAGGAAAATGTAAACCGTGCTCAAGAGCAAGGTGTAGATGCCCGAGAGCTTTCCTGCTGTGGTTCAGCTCTGAACTCAGATCCACCTTAAAGGTAGAAGTCCATCTGATCCTTTCTCAGAAGTGTACTACTGGTTTTTCTCATGAAAAATAGAAACTCTTGGGAGATCAACTTGATCTTCACTTTTCCTCACACAGTGTAAGATAAATTTAGTGTTGGCTTCACTGGAACCAACCATAAGTATTGTACAAAGTATACCTGAATCTAGCTCTCAATAACTTTCTGTAGCATCTTAAATGTTGAGGTCGGAGTCTGCTTTCCAGAATGCACCACTGTAAGTCCACATGGCTTGGGAATGCACCTGAACATAGATCTTAATATCTGTCAGAATTCAGGAGATGAACAGGTGGTATCAGGTGGTTTCAAGAGGCCATATTTTTGTGCCCAGGTCTGTTCCTCAAGTATAATCCCATCCCTTCTTATAGACCCAAGATTAGAGATGGATGTGTCTAGAACATAGCTTCCAAGTCCTTGCAAAATTCGGTTATTTGTCACCTTTAGAGAGGCTTGAATTTATTAAGGTGCCTGCTAATACCTGGAAAGTTTAGCAAGTAAGAAACAGAAAATTTGAGAACTTATTTCTCTGAGTGGAGAGCTCAGTGAATGTTTTTGTGGTTGAAATTTTAAACCAACTTAAACCTTTGAATATTCAAGTTCATACCTTCTTAGCAAAGCATGACCTCCCTTTCTTCATGGGGAAAAATTCTAGAAAATGTCATAAGTTACTTTCTGAATCATTTTAATTGCAAGTGAATCAGAAACATAAGGAAATATCTCTGAAATTGCACATAGTTGCTAATACTAAAAGGGAAGAGAGTAAACAGTTTTAGACTTCACTGAACCAAAAATATCCAAAATATTATTTTGGAAATTTGGGGTGTGGGGGTGCATGAATGTTGTGTGATGCCTTATTTTTTAAGTATGAAATAGAATCAAAGAGAAATTTGTCTTGAATATTTATAGTGACAACCTCAAATTTGACTTACTCTATTTCCAGAGGGTGTTTTGCTTTGCTTTTCTATTTTGCTTTATGCTAACATATTTTTGTTCTTCTAACCATATGTATTATCAAGTGCACCATTAATAAATCCTTATAGGAAACATGGCTTTGGTCTTAAAAACTCTAGGGGTGAATCTGTGGTTTTTAACATGGATTATCTACAGTTTTTGTTGGATCAAGTTTATTAGAAGCCTCAACAATCCTAAGCAATTGCTATGTTACTTTCAATAGTCCATATCAATGATATTGAACATTTCCACACTTTGATTTCCAGTAGTTTCATTTACATGACAGGTTCAGTATGATATTCCGATCGATCTTTTAGTAATTTTTGTCTGCCTTTACTTAATTGCATTTATTTTGGCAATTCATTTTTCTTTAGCAGTTCCTTTATGGATTTGTTTAAAGGAACACTTTTAGCACACTCTTGGCACTGGATGTAATATTGCCTTTGTTAATTTTGTTGAAGAACAATAGACATTCATTGAGTGCACACTCTACACACAGACATGCAAAAGCCTTATGTCTGTTGAGCTCTTGCATGTGGGGACTTTTAACACAATTTTAAATCCACTAATAAATTCTGTCCAGAGGCAAATGTTCTGTACCTTTGGTTAACCTCTCCCTTTTCCCTAACCAGCACCACACCAGCACGTTCCACAAAATTAACTGAAAACTAGGTTTCGCAGTTAAACATAACACGGGAGGCCAGGGATAGATGCTTCTACGAGAAAAGATACTATACTTCACCTGCTTATAAGTTCAGAAATTGGTATAGGTAAGGACCCCCAGGACATCTTTATTGATCCATATATCAGCTTGCTCTGTTCCTCTTGTATATGTGGGAATCTCAAGATAAATTCTTTCAAATGTCTCCTACGATCAGTATCTGAAAGATACAAACCTTGAAGTTTAAAGAAAGATCTGCCTATACTGCTTTTATGTTCATGCAATGATTTACTTTCACGAAATGATTTACTAGACTACTTTGGGATGGGACGGTGAGGAAGCCTGGTTTTTCTGATTCTTTGGGCTAAAATGAATGTGAACAAAGTAGGTTTGGCATAAATTGTTGATGTACCTCACTGATGTAGTTTCAGTTTTCACTGGTCCACAGCAAGTCTAGATTACCCAACAGCCAGACAAACCCATGAATAGGACAATGAGAAAATAAACAGATAAACAAATACATAATTTTTGGATTAAAAAAACTGATATTAAAAAAGGAGCAGTCACCTTGTGCCAGGAGCTAACCAAGGCTGGATTTCCTCATTGCCCTCTGGGTGGGAGCGGGGCTAGCCCTCGAACCTAACTTCCAGTGTCACTTGTGTCACTCCAGGTCACTCCAGGTCTTTTAAGAAACATTGGATGACAAGCTGGAAAAGTCTGTGAAGGTTGAGGGGGTAGGGTAGTAGAAGAGGAGAAGACCAGTGCCCTGGCACAATGCTTGTCTAATGCTTGTGCAAGGAGAATGGGAAGACAGGGGAACTGGATAGGAAATATTTCAGATTCATTGCAGTTCCGAGAAATTGTCAGCCAGCCCGATGAGGAGTTTCCTAGCAAAGCTGCTTACTAGCATCTGTCCCTGGGCATGATGTAGGTTGGGGGAAGCAGGGACTTGGACCAACAACACAGTGGATCTACAGGGGCTGCTGCTGAAGGCCGTCAGCTAATTGTGCCCACAACCAGGTTTTGTTGGGTAGAGCTTAGTGCCATAATGTTTATGCTCACATGTTCTTGAATATTAGTAAAGTAGGAGTCTTCTTCTTGGGGCTTGAAATTTACTAACGTGTCTTAAAATGAACCTTCCATTGGAAAACTAGTTGTTTAGGTATATGTCAGCTCACACAATTACACTAAACTAGATTCATTCCTCTTCTCTGTGCAAACACCTTTGAGGTTAGGCTTCCCAAGCTGACCTTGCTCTTGAAATTCCTACCTCTTAAAAAGTTTGTTTTGTTTTTGTCTTCATTCCTTCTCTAAATCTAAGAAAATTAAATGAAAAATAGGTGTATTTTTCCTTTGTACCACCCGCCTCACAATAATGCTATTCTAGGATATCAGTTCTTTATATGATCTATCTTTTTGAAGAACCATTATATCTAACTTCCATCTCTTATTGCCTTTTCTCTTCTGTTGGTGTGGCAGTTAAGAGCTATATACCGTCTGGAACACCTGGGTGGCTCAGTCAGTTAAGCAGCTGCCTTCAGCTCAGGCCATGATCCGTCCTGGGATCAAGCCCTGCATGGTGCTCCCTGCTCAGTGGGCAGTCTGCTTCTCCCTTCTCTCTGCCCCCTCCCTTCCCGCTCCTCCCCCCACCCCATGCACGTGCTCTCTCTCCCTCTTTCAAATAAATAAGTAAAACCTTTTTTAAAAAAGCTCTATATAACTTTTATTTTGGGGTAATATACTGTGACCTCTGGAAAAAATGGAGTTCATTCCAAATGTAAGAATAACTCTGGGACAGAATTTTCAATTATCCTTTTTATTGCCCATCTGTTACTAGTTAAGGTAATTAATGGTAGTTGCCACAACAGACAAACTCCAAAGTCTTTGTATTTTAATGCAAAGAAGTATCCAACACTGTTAAGCAGTCAGTTCTTTTCCATTTGGTGACTCCAAGATCCAAGTTTCTCCCATTTTTGTCATGTCCCCTTATCATCATAGGACTTCCAAGTTGGTTGTAGAGGGAAGAGAGTAGGAGGCCACTGGCTCTTAAATGCTCTGAATGAGAAGTGACACATCACTTTTACTCACATTTTCATCAGCCGAGAACTCACTTCTATGTCCCCAGCCTAAATGCAAAGGAGGCTGGGAAGTGTGAATGAGTACAGTGACCCTTGCTGAACACTATTGCTTCTTATATGCCGTGCCAAGCTTGCTCTACCCTCACTCCAAGCTGGCTAACTCATCTTCTGTCCTTTTATTTTTTCTGTTTCTTAGCCCCTGAAGTATCTCCATATGCATATATTCTCTCCCTTGCCAGGAAAGAAAAAATAAATATTTGTAGAGTGAGATGTTTTTAGAGATACCTTGAGTTTAAAATATTCATCCAAGTTTCCTATGTTTCTTGATGTCAGTATCATACTTTATGTTTTCAAAGTTCCTGGTATTTCTACTTTTCTCCACTGTTTTATTTGAAGGACATTATTGGAAGGACTTGAATCAAGAGGAAAAGTATGATTATGGTGAAAAAACCAGTTATCTTTAAAACATTCAACACCTCTCGCTTCTTGGCCTTTTGGCTAAAGATCAAGTGTAAAACATCCAATACCTAAAGACATGCAAATAAGTGGAGTAACTAAAAATAAATAATTGTATTTTGTCTTATAAAAGTTAAACATAAGGTGATAATTTTGGTCTTGTCATTAGAACGAAGTTTTTAAATTTGCTTATTTCATACCAGGTGAAACATCCATTCTACTGAGTATCTTGGTTTCCTATTGTTTTAACAAATTACCACAAATGTAGTGGTGTAAAATAACAGAAATGTATTCTCTTATAGTGCTGGTTGTAAGAAGTCCAAAAGGAATTTTATGGGGGCTAAAATCAAGGCGTGGGCAGGGCCGGTTTCTTTCTGGAATCTCCNTTTTTTTTTTTTTTTTTTTTTTTTTTTTTTTTTTTTTTTTGCCTGTTGCAACTTGTGAAGACCTCCAGCATTCTTGGGGTCATGGTCTCATCTCACCAATCTGTGCTCCTGCCTTTACATCACTTTCATTGTATTTGACCCTCCCTTCTCCCTCTCATAAGGACTCCTGCAAAAATATGGGCCCACCCTGATAGTTCAGGGTAGTCTTCCCAGTTTCAACATCCTTAATTTAACCACATCGGCAAAGATCCTTTTAGCATGTAAGAGAACATACTCACAGGTTCTAGGGATTAGGGATAAGCATCTTTGGGGGGCCATTATTCAGCCTACTATACTAAGCTATGTACTGTCTTCCTTACTTATCTTACACTCCCGTCAATAGCCCATGCTTATCGATCAGCTAGATGCATATGGGGGTATAATCCATAGTCATATAATAGATTGATTTTCATGAGACTAAATTTGACTGAGGTGGTAGCAAAATCTTGAACATTAGCCAACTATGAATTGGTTTCTGAATATCCACTTAAAAGGAAGAATTGATCAGAGAGGAGTTGAGCAAATTAACGTTAAGGTCAAGGAATCTTTTGGGAACAAAGATATCAAGACCTCCACAGCTTCCCTCTTGGGGCTCAAAGTTCAGTCTTCCTTAAAGGATTGTGGCAGCTAGACAACAGAGGTCCACATGTAGGATA
The DNA here is from genome assembly GCA_002007465.1 of Ailurus styani. Taxonomy (NCBI): domain Eukaryota; kingdom Metazoa; phylum Chordata; class Mammalia; order Carnivora; family Ailuridae; genus Ailurus; species Ailurus styani. The sequence continues at coordinate 1,732,862 of LNAC01000125.1, forward strand.
AGTTCCCCAGGGACACCATATTCTAGGTAGTAATGTATTAGGGCCAATAAAAATAACTTACAGAGAAGGGATTGAATTTTTAATTTAAATCACAATTCCTCCATCCCTGATGACAGATGGGATAACCTTTAGTTGAAATTTTCATAGTATTACACAACCTCAGTAAGGTTAAGACTTTAATAGACTTGATTTTTTTTCCTGGACATTAATCTGATCTTTCCAAACATAGAGAGGTTTTTCTTTGTAAGTGTCATCCACTGTGATATTTTCTATGACCTAATTGTTATCATTGTAGTAGTGTTGCTATAGAACTACTCTGAAATCTTTTAACCAATGTAATGGAATTATAATGGCATTATAATGGGCTCCCCGTAATTTCTTTTTACTATTGTAATGCTATCATAATGGCATTGTAAGGGGTTCTCCATAAACATACCCTGAAATCATTTTGCCACCATCATGACAGTGAAATGAGTCCCCATAGAGTTTATTTGAAATTGTTTTGCTCTTCTAATGGCATTATTAATGCAGCCTTCATAGACTTACAGGGAAATTGTTTGACCATTATAATGTGGTCTTCGTAGACTTACAATAAAATCTCTTACCAGTGTAATGTGGTTTCCATTAACTAGCACTGAAATCATTTTCCTACCATAATGGCATTATAATAGGGTATCCATGAACTTGGACTGCCAAAGTTTGGTTCTCTGATGGCATCATAGCAGCATTGCTACAAAGACCGTTAAAGTTATGTTGATGCTCTGTTGTGTCATAAGCAAAGACTGTAAGTAATGCATATCTACTTTTCACACTTAAGTATCATGTGGTTTTTCCTTTAAAAGTAATGTCCTGACCGCAATATACTTTAAAAATCAACAACAGTCACTTCTCAAATAACTAGGTGAGCAAACCCTAAATTCTTAGGGCCGAAGATCTCATCTCAGTCACCCTTGATATAAATTCTAATGGTTTTTGTTAATTTGACTATTTAAGATTTTATTTATTTATTTGAGAGAGAAAGCGAGTAAGAGAGAACATGAGAGGGAATAAGGTCACAGGGAGAAGCAGACTCCCCGTGGAGCTGGGAGCCTGATGTGGGACTCGATCCCAGGACTCTAGGATCATGACCTGAGCCAAAGGCAGTTGCTTAACCCACTGAGCCACCCAGGTGCCTGACTATTTTTTTTAAGTGTGATACATTCTTCTCTTCCTGGTCCTTCAATACATAAAAAGTATTATTTTTATAAATTCTATTTTATACTATAACTTATGATGAGATTGATAATGAAGTACAATTATTACTTTCTAGTTTTTAGTATGAACATTCTGAAGTACACACAATGTTTATATAAAGTTTTTCATTACTTTGGTCCCTTTAATGTAAAAGAGACAACACAAACATGGAGTACTCACTGGCATAGAATGCATATAGTATAAAGATAGATTAAAAATAAATAAATAGAGTGGATTAAATATTTGCTGGATGCACAGACCCAGTGTTAGGTACATTATTACTATATGCAAGCATAGTAAAAGGTGTGATGTTGAAGGAGTTTTACGTTTGCATAGAGTGTGATTAGATTACCAGCAATGCTACTTCATAAATAGCTTTTGGGGACCTGTCTACTACAGATGGTTTTCCAGAGTGGAAAATTTTAATCCTTCTCTGAGTTAACAATAGCATAATGAAGATATATATATGATTTCAAAAGGCATAGTCTGTTATTCTTCTATTATTACGGATTTTATTTCTGTTGTCCTTAAAATTCTGTGCTCTCAGTCTCACTTCCTTTAGGCATATCTTAAGATACGAGTTTTCATATCTAAAAGCAAACCTGGGTGCCTGGTTGGCTCAGTCAGTTAAGCAACTGGTGGCTCTTGATTTTGGCTCAGGTCATTATCTCAGTGTCCTGAGATCTAGCCCTATGTCAGTCTCCATGCTTACTGGGGAGCCTGCTTGAGGATTCTCTCTCCCCTCCTGCCCTTCCCCCCACTTGTGTGTTTTCTCTCTCTCTCTGAAACAAATAAAAAAAAAAACAAAACAAAAAGCAAACCTATGTAATTAGGTATGAAATAGATAGGGACCAAGGCACATGATTTAGACAGAACATTAGTATGAAAAAAAGAAAGTAAGAAAAGAAAAGCAAGTAACTATTGTCTAAAAGTGGCCAGCCATGTCTTTATCTTTGTGTAGAGAGAAAATTGCCTTAGAGGAGTTCCTCTTTGGCTTAGAATCTTTCTTCTAAGGTTGACTCTGCAATTGTAAATATAAAGCAAGTATTTATTATTGCCCTGGTAAAAGGTTATAGCAAGATACTCTTTTTGGGTAAGAATTTTCCCTCTGATACCCAGTTAATCAGTAGTATTGGTCACTGAGAATGAAGAAGAAAAATTTATATAGAAGTCAGTGAACCTTTTAGGAACAAAGGGATCAAGACCTACACCACTTCCCTTTTAAGATTCAATCCTCATACATTGTCTGTCATGAATTGAGGTAGGCAACAGGGGTCCACAGGAAGAGATTACCCAGGGGCCCCTCAGTGCTTTTCTACTACATGGGATGACTGGAATGATGACTGAGTTCAGTGCCAGGACCTGTATGCTCATGGATTGGGGCACAAAGGCAGTGGGGAGTTTGTCTCAAGCTAGTAGCCTCTCCCAGTGCTGTTCTTTCAGGTAATGCTATTTATTATTATTATTATTAAGAACAATAAAATAACAACATTACTGTAGCAAGGATTTTTCTGTGTGCCTCATATAAATCTGCTCAAAACAACTTTTGAATTCACATCTTACCCATAGGAAAGTTGGGAGAGTGAATGACTTGACCAAGATCACACAGCTATTAAGTAATTTGAGGCAGGGGTGACTTAGGCAGTTTGACTCTAGTGTCTACCAATTTTTGTACTACAACATTTTGGGATCCCAAATTTGGGCACCCTTGTCCCTAGCACACTCATACCATGGGTTCTTACTTTCAGAGCTGAGATCCAAGATGATAGGAATAATTTCAGAACTAGGACTTAGGGTTTAGTGGTTAAAGAAACATTTGGTAAATATACCTCCTGCCCTTTAGACCCTGAGAAAGCATTGCCAGAATACCAGTAATAGCAGCAGCAGATAAATTTAGCATCCCAATATATGGGTACACATGTGTTCTACAGTAACAAATGTGGCTAAGAGAAAAGTGATTGCATCAGAAACAATGTAACTTTATTCCATTGAACTGATCAGATTTTCTGGTTCTTTTCTCAAAGTGTGAAGCAGAACTGATTGGTTTGAATGAGAAAGTCTCCAGAGTTCCTGAAATACATTGGGAGTTAGAGGTGCCCCAAGAGAGATACTTGAGTATGTACTAATACTTGAGTATTAGCAGAGTATATCTGCTAATGGGCATGTAAAGGCTCTAGAGACTAATTTGAATACTAGAAATAGAAATGACCTCATTTATATCACAAACTCATGAAACAGGTTATTTTGCATATTCTGCCAAGACCTCTGGATTAATATATACCAGCCAGATTTCATAAAATAAAAATGCAACCAATGATTATCTTTGAATTACTTAATGAAAGCCACTGGCTTTTACTGCCAAGGTTCAGTTACAGACTTATGAATAAAATAGAAAAACAAATCACAATGGTCAGAGGATGATAGCACAATAATATTGGATAAGGTTAAGAAAATAACTGTAAATTATAATATGGATATCACATAACATTAAAAATGCCCAAAACAAGCACATTCTTAGCATTCTATCATTTCACTTCTGTGAAAAGATTAACATCAACACTAAGTGTATCATCATTCTTCCAACATTAACAAGAGGTCTTGCAAGGCAGTAGAAAAAACATTCAAATTGGCTCTCAGAGACTATAATAGAACCTACCTCATAGATTTGCTGCGAGGATTAAATGAGATAATTCACTTACAGCATTTACTGTAGCACTTGACACATGGTGGGCATCCAACAGATGTTGGCTCTTAGCTTTTATTGTTGCGTTATTGTCTTCATCTGCCAATGAAGCTTATGGCTTCAAACAAGTCACTTAATTTCTTTACCTCTTAAGATGACCTTAAAATCTTCTCTAGGTCTTAAGATGACCTTAAGATGACTTTGAAGCCCTTCTTAATATTCAGTTTGTTTAAATATATAAATATATGCTGGTGGAATTCTAATCTGAGTATTTTCTGCAAGTTTTGTTAAGATAGCTCAAAATTATTTAGTCACAGGTAGTAAATTGTGAAATTTTGATGAACATAGAAGTTTGAGTTATTTAAACCAGTTGCAAGAAAGGCGCTTAGAGTGACCTGCTGCATAAAAGATGAGGACTCTGAGTTTAAGGGTTATTATGGACCTTAAGAAGAAAAAAACCTGGTGGCTAAATAGGAAGAATTACTGCCAAACACTGACTAACCATGAAGCAGATAGATTGCCCGGTAACCTCTCTAAGACCCTGGAGTAGCAACATCATTAGGAGAATCCAAATAAAAATATTTTTTATGGTTATTTAATACCAGTTATGAGATGAACTGTGGATGTCAGAAGTCTTTAAGAGGAAGTCTTTTGAGATATTTTGATATGAAGAGGAAATAGTTTGTCAGTCAGTCAACATGATTTACTGAGATTATTTGACCATAGAGCTGTCAAAGTGCTATAAAAGAACAAAATGTGAACTGTGTAAGATCAGACATTCAGACAAATATTAAGTAAGTTGAATCCATTGGAAAAAGGAAAGTAGAGCTACCTATTTTTATGGCTTTTAAGGGAAAAACATGAGATACCACAAGGTATACCCCTAGTTTTTGGCCTTAACAACTGCCAAGATTTTTGGCTTGTTATTTACCAATTTTTTTAAAAAAAGATATCCATTTATTTGAGAGAGAGTATATGAGGGAGTGGAGCAGAGGGGAAGGGGGGGAATCTCAAGCAGACAGACTTCCAGCTGAGTGGGAATCTGACACAGAGCTGGATCTTAGGACTCTGAGATCATGACCTGAGCCAAAATCAAGAGTCAGACGCTTAACCAACTGAACCACCCAGGTGCCCCCATTATTACTTTCCTATTTTGATATAACCTTATTCTGTTAGATAGAGCAAGTCTTTGACAAAGGTAGGATGAAAAAAATTGGTGTTTGGCTTTTTGACAAAATTGAAATCTTAGGCTTTGTTCATGAACTGTAAGAATTGACTCTAAACTTGTGGAAGTTGTGGACATGTTCTTCTCCATGTAGAGGTGCCTAAGAAAATTATGAAATGTGGTGAAAGGGGATGGCAGCGTTAGTGACAACATCTCCCATCTTAACCCCTAAAATCCCTAGAGTTGCTCTGTGTCTTATATTTCCTTTTATTCTTTGAGCCATCTCAAGGATGGCTTAAGTTGTGACTCAAGACAAAAATGAACTAACAGTACATCACCTGCCCATGCTGTCTTTCCGCTTAGTTCTTTGAGTCATCTGATCCTTTCTTTAATCAGCTCTTCTTATTCATCTCAACTAGTATTACTCATCTTTTTTTTTAAAGATTTTATTTATTTATATGACAGAGAGAGAGAGAGAGAGATCACAAGTAGGCAGAGAGGCAGGCAGAGAGAGAGGGGGAAGCAGGCTCCCTGCTGAGCAGGGAGCCCGATGTGGGACTCGATCCCAGGACCCTGAGATCATGACCTGAGCCGAAGGCAGAGGCTTTAACCCACTGAGCCACCCAGGTGCCCCTAGTATTACTCATCTTAAGATTACATTTTCTGAACATAAGGAGCAAAGGTGAAAGAATACAAAATATTTTAAAGGAATGATTTTATAGCTCTTGGATGGGTTACCACAACTCACAGTTTTACTACTGTGGGCATATTTTGCTTCTGTAGTTTAATAGTTATCCATTTAATATGTCATTAAGTAGCTCTCATTGGTCAGATACTATATTTTTATTGGAAAGATTACTATACCTTTTATGTTCAATTAGAATATATAATTTATATTTTTAAACTGTTTTCAAGATAAATATTTTAGACATAGACCTTTAATTGAGGTGAAAATGTACATAATGAGGGGGGAAATTTCATAGGCCTGAAGTATACAGCTCAATTGATAGCCGTAGTGTGTATTTTTGTATATAGTTGGGAGTTGTTAAATGGACATAAACACGCACACCACATAAATGGTTGGATAGATAGTCACATGTTAGATATATAGACACATCTATATAAATAGATACCTACATATATTTAAATACTACCCAGATTAAGATATAAAAAATTTCTATTCCCCTGGAAGGTAATTGGTTCACAGCCAAAACCAGCATTGATCCACATCTCACCCTTCCCTCTGCCAAGAAGTAACCACTATTTTGATTTCTGTCATCACTGATTAGTTTTGCCTGTTTGTGAACATCATACAATCATATACAGTGGTTGTCTCTTGTGTCTGACTTCATCATTTCTGTGATAGTCATCCAACTGTTGTATGAAGCAGCAATTTAGTTTTTTATGGCTGTGTAGTATTCCATTTTATGAATATAACAAAATATATTGATTAAGCCTACTATTAATGGACATTTGAGCTGTTTTTAGTTTTTGACCTATATGAATAAAGTGGCAGAAGCATTGACATTCAAGTCTTTGTGCAAACGTGTTTTCATTTATCTAAGTTTTATGTGTTGAAGTGGAATTTCTGGGATTATAGAGTGCTGTATGTATAGTTTTAGTGGATACTGACAAATATGAAGTGGTTGAAGCAATTTGTATTCCCACCAGTGCATAAGAATTCCAGTTGCTGCAAGTCCTTCCCAAGACTAGGTATTGTATTTTTAATTTTAGCTGTTTGGGGAGATATGTAGTGTTGTATATTTTAAGTGTGTTCAATCTGAATTTCAGTGACTTATGATGGTGAATTCAAAAATTCATAACTAAAATTTTGTTTTTAAAAAACAGGTTTCTAGCTTCTTTGGCAAATCTGGTACAATTATTTATAAAATAATCACACATTTTTACTGCATTGAATTGGTTGGGAATTAAGAATTGGATTTTAATTTTAGGTCTTCCAGGAAGCAATAGAGTGATTTGTACAATTTATTTTTCTTATCTGGCTTGTTTGTATTGTTGTAAGTTTATTTTTATTTTTCATGTATATGGTTTAATAAATATTTTATTCTCTGGTGTAGTCTGAGTCTCTGGCCAGGGAAGGCCCCCAACTCTGTATTCAGTGGAGAAAAGACATATGTAGACAAAATAAGCATCGCATTCTAGGTCATTTTTCATCATGTTTTCAGATTTCTTTGGATTCATTTAGATTTTTAATCCTCCTTAGCAGAAGGTGAAAGGGACTAATGGTCTAAGTTACTACTTATCCCTTGAAGGATTTCTTCCTGTACGATTCCCCAAGAAATTCCTTCTTGGTCCTCTTGGCAGAGGGACATTGCTTCAGGGCCACCAGCTTTCTCTCATTTGTGCTGACACAGTTCTCTTGTCAGATCTAAATCTTAAAAAGGGTTATGCCCTTCCCAGAGTAAATGGCTTCCCATCTGCTTCAGGGAAATTCTGTAAACTCACGAGTGTTGGAGCACATCATGTGGTCACAATAACAAAAACAAATTCTTATTAGATATAGTGAGGGCAATTGTGATCCAAATTAATGTCTTCGCTCTTACCTGTGTTGGCACAAGAACTGAATAGAGGAACATTCTTTTTCTTTTTGGCTTAAACTTAAACCTGTGATAATTAATGGCCTAAACCATACATTTTGTTTTTCTTTTAAGATTTCCTTAATTTTACATAAATAAATGATTCCATTGGAGACTGAACTTTGTAGTGCCAAAACTGCTACCAAGTGTAAAGTTAGCCTGTTGTAAAAGCTGCATTAACTCTTCAAAGCCATTCAATTTCTACTTACTGTAGCAAAGCCATTATTTACATGAAAATGAACTTAGTGCATTCCTGATTTATGAACTTTGCAAACATTAAACTGTGCCGGGTACTATGATATTCTTGAGAATACAATAGTAAAAACAAAGAAAAGTCATCTGTCGCTGCCCTCGCGGGCTTAGAGTCTTGTAGTGTCATTGTGCAAAGTTCTTAAATTTCTAGTCTTATAGCTCCAAGAACCTGGACTCAGTGGCTTATAAAGATGCCAAATTTTCAGAACGACTAGACATTCAAAAGCACCCTTCACCTACAGGTAGAAGGATTTTGTTCAAACATCCCTTTATTTACAAATATGTGTACAGTTTTTACTTCATTTGCTTTAACTGGCATTGTTCTAAACCCCGAGGTGTCAGGAGTGTGCCAGATATGCCTGTTGTCTGCTGGTGTTTCTGAACTGTTGTTATCTTAGATTCTGCTTGGAAAACTCTCTGCTTAATGCCTAAGAGCCTGGTCACTACTAAATTACTGAAAACGGTTTTAATCTTCATGTAAATGCTCTTGCTCATATGTATCCTCCTCTTAGGGAACACAGGGTATGATTTTTCTTTCCCTTTTTCAACTATAGACATGGAGTATGTATGTGCTTGCACACACATGTGTTTGTACTTGAGAATATGTGGTTAGTTAAGAGTGTACACAGCCTGGAGGGAAAGGAAATGAGAGAATAATTCACACATCTTCAAATATGCCTCTCAAGCTTGCACTTTAGTTACAACCTGCTTTCCTTTATCCCATGTAAACCAGTAAATGTTATGTTTAGACTATTAGATTTAAAGTCTAAATTAAAGAGAACTAAGTTTGGGACTCCAGCTCTGCCATTCAATTCCTTAGTGACTTTGGTCAACTTATATCTTGTCTCTGGGTTTCAATAATCTTATCTGTAAAACGGGGACAGTAATTCCTATTGTCTGCTTAATCAAACTTTTTAAAAATGGATTGCACAGGAGATTCAGGACGATTTCTAAAATAATGTAGCATGAGCTATTTTCTATGTAATGAAAGGAGCTAGTACTACAGTTACTTCTCACTATCCTGGCGGTTGACAAAACTGGGAGGAGTGAGGAAGAAAGTGTGCAGCTTACTCATAAAACCCCTTATACACCATAACCTTCTCTGTTCTTTGCCTGTCATCATATGTTCAAAGCACTATTTGCCAGGGATCAAATCATGCTTTGAGCAAAATGTATCAGGATCGTTAGGCACATAGGCATTCAGAATATACCCTCTTTTGTAGAGGGAAGAATTTTTACAAATTTCTCTCAACCCATGCTTTACCCCACCATGAAGTATTTCCTTTCCCTATGGGTCAGTTATCCCATTTCACTAATGAGGCATGGATAAGCTAAATGATATCACTTAGGCACAAATGATAATTAGATGGCAGAGCCGAAATTTGGACCCATTAGACAGTTTTACTTCCAGGTCTGTTCTCATGTCATTGAACAAGTCTCGTGCTCTATTTCAGCTCAGATTTCTTATTTACAGTGATGCGTTGTTGTCTAAAATTTCACAGATTAGCATTTTGACCCCTTAAAAACAGGATTACGTGATTGTAACACTCATACCTCAGTGCACTTTTATTTTTACTTAATCAATTCACGAAAACTTTCTGTTCTTAGCAGGAAAAAGACAAAGACCAAAAACTTTCATGACAGCTCTAAGCACACTGAGTTATTCATCAGAACTGGTAGTATTTTATGGAAGCAAAATAGACACAACTAGAATTATCATGATATAGCAAGTAGTTGCTCTAGATCTGACCATGAAAAGAATATGGCGGGCGCCTGGGTGGCTCAGTGGGTTAATGCCTCTGCCTTCAGCTCAGGTCATGGTCTCAGGGTCCTGGGATTAAGGCCCGCATCGGGCTCTCTGCTCAGCAGGGAACCTGCTTCCTCCTCTCTCTCTCTCTTTGCCTGCCTCTCAGCCTACTGGTGATCTGATCTCTCTGTGTCAAATAAATAAATAAGATCTTTAAAAAAAAAAAGAATATGGTTGTTACTATAACAGCAAAAACACGGAATGTAATTTTATAATTCTGTTTTTCCAATAAGAAATTTTATTTTCCACATGCACTTAGTTTGTCTATATGAGTTAGTACTGAATGCATCTGCATACAACAGAAAATCCAAAAATAGTTGATTGAATGCATAACAAAATTTATCCCCTCAGAGAAAAGAAGTTCAGAAGTAGACAGTCAAGTGTGATAATTAGAACCATGGCGTCACCAGAAATCCTTCCTTCCTTTCTTTTTCTGCTCTTTTGTCCTCATTGTGTGGCTTCCGTCCTCAGTGTCACCCCATGGTTCAAGGTGGCTGCTTGAGCTTCTGTCCTCATGTCCTTGTTCCAGGCAGCGGGAGGAGACACGATGGGAAACCCAGAGGGTGTGCACAGACTGCCCGATTTCCTTTTCAAGGAGTTCTGCAAGCCCTCCACAACTTCTTACATCACCTTGGCTAGATTTTATTCTCAAGACCACCCTTAATTGTGTGGAGATAAAAGCTTCTATTTGGGCGGGGGTGTTTTGTTTTCTTTCATCTTGTTCTATTTATTTTTATTTTTCTATTTTATTTTTAAGTTGGCCATGTTGACTGCTACAGTTCTAAGGTTTCATACAGTAAGGAAGAAGGCAAATGGTTATTGGATAGACAGTTAGCAGTGTCTGTCACAGTGTTTAAACCAGGCATAGAGTAAGTACCAAATGTGAGAGAATTACTTGACTGTGAATGAGCTTCCAAATAATTCACATGAAAGATTAGTCCATATAAATTAACAGTCCTCCACAATAAGGAAGTCTTTGAATAGATTTTTACATTACTATTTCACAATAAAGCAATGCATCATTAGAACAATGCACAAGTATGAAGAAAAAAGTTAACGATTTCCCCTATTTCTCTTTGCCATTCTGTCTCCTTCCCTACCTCTCAGAAAACCAAAACTAGCAGTTACATGTATTTTCCCACATTTCTCTAGAATTATACAAATAAATGATACACATGTTGTTAGTAATCAAAATTGAATCACACTATATAAATTATTCTGCAGCTTAATTTTTAACTTAATTTACGTTCATTAGATATAAATGTTCCCATTCTTTTTAATAGCTGCTTAAAATTGGTGAGTGTGGATATGCCATAACAGTTGCACAAAGACGACGACTTTTACTGATTAAGATATCCACAGGGACAGCAAAATCAGCTTGATGAAATACTGAATACAGCTGAAAAAGCAAAGGCCGGAATGGTTGACAGCAAGTGAGAGGGTTTAGGATTGAGCCCAGTAAGTGGGTTATCGAGGCTAGCTAGGACACGGAGCATGCTCAGAGTGTGACTGCAGCATTTTCAGGACACCGGGGGCACTTTATAGCATAGCTTCTTCTGCCACAAAATCCCTAAAGATGCCATTTATGCCATCTGGCTTTGTTGTTCCTCTCAATCAGCATCTTTAGACATTTCTACTATTCATTTTTTCCCTTTTCAAAACATCTCTCCAATCAAATCACCATCTAATTTCTAAATTCTGAAAAAAATTTAATTAAAAACTTTGCCCTTAAAGCACTTTTTCTAGTTATTAGTCCACCTGTTGATAGAATTTCTTTTCATTTCAAGTTTGCACTTATTTTTATTCTTTCTTTCATACATTTTTCTTGTCTTTATTCTGCCCTCCTGTCCCTTTTTCCTCTTTTTCCATGATCGTCTGTCCCATCCTGTAATGCTCATCAGATAAATACTTAATGAAACACAAAGCAGCATATATACTTTAATCTTGAATTTGGATAAATATTTAAAATTTTATATTGAGAGAAGCTGTGTTAGAGTCTGAATCTCCAGGTTAGCTATTCCTCCTTCCAGAGTTTGAACCTCATGCCATGAACTGCTCTGCTTCCCAGACTTGCCCTACCTAGCTTGTAAGACGTGAATGTACAGGATGAATGTGGTGGATAAGTATGAAAAGTAAGTAAAAAAGCAAAGGGAATTCTGTGAAAGAGACTAAAGAAGCACGTTTTCTGGAACACAAACATGTAGATATCTTGGCATGCAAGGCCAGGATCCAGGAACTCACACCATGCTGCTCAGGTTCTGGTTGATCCAAGCTTGGGGGATTTTCTGGAGTGAGACTGGGTAAATAGGGTAGCCATGTAGATGTTCATTGGGAAGGGCTCGTGTGTTCTTCCATTCCTTCATCTGTTTCCTCATATCCTCAATTTACAATGAGGTTAATTGGGGACGCCAAGAAATTGGGAAGCTGGTTCTGAAGCATACCTGCTTATTTCCTACCTGCATATTTCCCTTGTTCTTTTATGTCACTTTTACTAAGGAACATGATCTGTAGACAATAGTCAGCGACAATATTAATAAGAACATAGATCTCAGGCAATCTCGCGTTTGGAAGTAATTTGCCCGTGAGGAATCCAAAGCAGTAAAATGGTTTGTCCCAAGTTAGGTTACTGTTGTCAAAGCCAGAAGTGAGTTCTTTTCTGTTATACAGGCTTCCTTCACTCTGTCCTTGCCCAAGGCTGCTTCAGATATTGAACCGATGGGTATAGTAAACCTTCCATTATTTCCAAGAGAAAAAGTCACATAGTATTTTATGGAATGCTGATCATGTATCAGACACCACTGTACAAGTTGTTTCATGCTTTCATTTTCTCCATGAATATTTTCCCAGAAACATTTCCGTGCAGCCTCTTTGTAGGCACTGTAGACAAACCAAAAGGGGTCTCTGTCATCATGGAACTTACCTCTGGGTGTGTGTGTGTGTGTGTGTGTGTGTGTGTGTGTGTGTACAGAGGGTGAAGGTGGGAAGTGAAAGAAGAACAATAAGTCTTTATGTATATATATATACACACGCACACACACACACACACACATATATCTGAAATGATAGATCTATAGTTTCTATGTTAAATGAGCATCAGAGATTAAGGATAGAGAACAATGCAGACGACGAGGAAAGAAAGCTACTTTATATTATCTCATTTAATCCTAATATCAAGTCTGTGAGGTCGGACTTATGTTAACCCTAAGACACAGATAGTGAAATTAAGGCTCAGGGTAGTTGGGCAACTTCTTCTGGTTCACACATCTTGGGTGGGAAAGAGTTGGCATTAAACCCAGGTTGGCCTCCCTATAGAGTTGTGTTCTAGTCACTATGGCCAGTTGCTTCTAAATGAAAATGTCAAAGAAAAAAAATTGCTTGAAGTCATATTCAAAGTAGGGATTGTTAAATGAGAAAGTAAGTGCTGATGATTAAGTGTCTGAACAGTGGAGCTGAGTTGTTTAATGAGGTTAAGGCTCGTGGCATTAGAACTTGAGTTATTTCATCTTGTGAATGGCAGAAAAGAGGCCAAATAAAAATGCATTATTGGATTCATCTGGTTCCTATTTTCAAGGATCAAAGAATCAGCTAATAGGTACACAATTCTTGAAGTCATGCTGTTCAAAGCAAGGTCAGCAGCTAATAAAGACATCTACTGTTTAATCATGGATCAGACCACTTGACTTTGCTTGTATCACTGATACCAGCCATTATTGGCTGAGAACCAGCGGAGTACTCAGTACAGCATGAAATAAGAGAGGTTTGGGGATCTGTTAATTGCATCTTGTCTCAGCTGTAGGAGGTATACTACTCCAAAATCAGTCCCTTCCAATTATTCCAGGTTGCAGCTGGCATGGTGAACCCTGGGTTGTTTTCACCCAATGAAAGAGTCTAATTTTATCACAGAATCATAGGACTGGCAAGACCTTGAGAGGTCAGCGGAGGCTTTCAGGCAAGAGTGTGCTGAGTGAATATATCTAATCCTATTTTAAACCGTTTCCAGAGGGGAGATTCCATGATTTCTCTTGAAAGCCAATGCCAGTATTAAGCAACCTATTCTGCAGCTAGTCTAAGATCCCTAGTAATTTATTTTAAATTCATCTTTCACTGCATTCATAATGCTAGTTTATACTACATTTTCTCTCTTCACTTTTTTTTAAAGTATTGTTGAAAGTTAAAATAACTCTAATTTTTGGATAGAAGGATTAATAATTTGTAATTGTGGTTTCATGGGACATTATATTAATTATTTAGCTTAATTTGCCCGAATTGAGTACCTATTCCATAGTAGCTTTAAGAATTCCAAAGAAAGAAAAATAAGTTAGCAGGACTTCCCACCTAGCTCTCATTTTCCCCAATGTTTCCCTGATTCCAGCCACACTGGCCATTTTATATCCTCAAATGCGCTGATCTTATTTACTTCTTACTCAGGGCTCTTGAACTTGCTCTTTGATCCTGTGTGTTAAGAGTCTTCCCTAAATCTTTGTGTGGAGGGGCCTCCTGCTAAGAAGCACCATCCCTCACTGACCTATTTAAAATTTCCTCAGAACACATGTGAGTCTCTAAAATTATCTTATTTATTCCCTAGTTGGCACATTGTTGTTTTTGCCTTCCATGGGAAAATGTAAGAACTATGTGATGGGAGACCTCACCTGACTTAATTTTTTCAACCATTGCAGTCCATGTCTGAACAGGTGTCTGCTAAGGAATCAGTAAACATTTGCTCAACAAAAGAGCAAAAGGGTAGTTGAGTAGTCACAGAGTACGGTAGCATGTTCCGTAAGTCACTGTTTACTTGGAGAGCTCCCAGAGTGGTGTGTTCAGAGAAGCTGTAGAGTATGCCTCCATGAACTTTAAAGTCAGACCATGAGGCTTGAAGTCCCAGATCCAGCATTTATCAACTGTGAAACCAACATCAAGTTACTTAATCTTTCAGTTTCAGTTTGCAATCTGTGACGTGGTGATGTTAGAACTGACTTCACTTGTCAGTTATTAGGACAAATGGGTTATTTTATAAAAATGAATTATTTTACATAATACATAATTACTTTTTGAAACCATAATTATCAAGCATCTACTCTGTGCCAGGCACTGATCTAAGAGCTAAGGCTGTAGCAGTGACTAAACAATAAATGTCTCTACCCTCAGTTTACATTTTGGTGCACATAATGCATATTTTATAATCATTTTAAGAATAAGAACAGGCTTCTGAATTTAACCTTCAATGATATTAAATTTCAACTCTGGTCATTATGCTAGTGCTGGCTCTAACACATATTTACTATGTGCCTATTATGGACCCTAGCATAGGTATCCAGTTAATAATGGTGTATTAAGGGACTCCTGGCGGCTCAGTTAGTTAAGTGTCTGCCTTACGCTCAGGCTCAGGTCATGATCCCAGAATCCTGGGATTCAGCTCTCTGCTCAGTGGGGAGCTTGCTTCTCCCTCTGCCTGATGGCTCCCCCTGCTTGAGCTCTCTCTCTGTCTGACAAATATATAAATTAAATAATGGTGTATTAAGAGAGTTCTTAGAGATGTCTGTGTGTAAGAGGATGTGGCCAGACTTACCTACAAACGGATTGCTTGTGTTTGAGACCTACAGTGCATAAGGAGAGCTGTAAAGAGGTACAAAAACATGGTTGCTTAATGTTGATTATATATTTTTTAGAAAAACTATCACCACCCAAACAAATGCATATTTCTTAGGATTCTTGATAAAGAAAGGCTTTTTTTCCTAGAAATTAGGCTGTTTCTTGATTTTAATCAGTGAACCGTGTGCATTAGTGAAAGAGTTAGACCTTGATTTTTTTGAAAAAGCTATTTTTCTATGAGTACTCCATTCTCCTTTTAGGATGTTTAAAAAAAAAAGACATAAGCAGCCAAGAGGAATTTTTACTAATACATTAATAGGTTTCGGTTAAAATGTAATCCAC
This sequence comes from Ailurus styani, assembly GCA_002007465.1. Taxonomy (NCBI): domain Eukaryota; kingdom Metazoa; phylum Chordata; class Mammalia; order Carnivora; family Ailuridae; genus Ailurus; species Ailurus styani. Next base: position 1,748,530 of record LNAC01000125.1, read on the forward strand.
ATATTTTTTAAAAATAGTGAGCTTATACTTCCAAGATTTACCTTTGTATTTACCAGTATGATATGACCCATATTCTCTCTCAGCAAATGTAGATTCCCCATCATTTCTGATAGCACTACAAGATCTGTGTATGAATGTATCATAGTATATTTGTTCAATTCTTAGTTATTGAACATTTAAATTGCTTCTGGTTGTGTTGCTATTCGAAATCATATCAGTACAAATGTCCTGACCAAACACCTTTGTACAGTTGTTTGATTCCCTTGGGACATATTTGGAAAAAATTATTATACCAAAAAAAGAAGATATATATCAATGTATTTGTTTATATAAAACCTAATTTTTAAAAAGATTTTATTTAATTTTAAAAGATTTTATTTATTTATTTGAGAGAGAGGGGGGAAGTGAGCACAAATGTGGAAATGGCAGAGAGAGAGGGAGAAGCAGGCTCCCCACTGAGCAGGGAGCCCAATGCAAGGCTCAATCCCAGGACACCAAGATCATGACCTGAGTTGAAGGCAGACGCTTAACCGACTGAGCCACCCAGGTACCCCTGAAACCTAATTTTTAACATGTGTAATAATAAACCAAATAAAATGGAAAATGTCAAATTTACAGAACATTTGTAAGACACACATAGTATAAAAGCATGATTGTTCAAACCAGCCCTCCAGAGTTTGAATTTCCATACTTAGTAGCTCTGTGTTGCTGAGACTTCCTCTTCTATAAAAATAGGGATCTCTAGAGATGATTGTGAGGGGCAAATATAAAATGCCCTGAACTGTGATACTGAGGAATATATATGTAAAAGTTTGCTTAAAACATGTCAGTAATGGGTAACATCCTAAACAGCACAAGTTTGGAGGTCAGTAAGACCCGGGATCATGACCTGAGCTGAAGGCAGACACTCAACCAACTGAGTCACCCAGTTGCCCCCTACTTAGACAAACATATTAAGAGCCTCAGAAAGGGTTCACACCTTTGAATCTCTAAGTCTTTTTCTGAAAGTATACTTAAGGCTGTCATCCAGAAAGTGCACAAAGTCTGTACTACAAAGATGTTGAACATGGCACATCTAATATGGGGCCAAAACAGGAAAGTGCTTAACAGACAATCTTTAAAGCCTGCCTCCACCATGAACTAGCATTGATAAAGAAAGGCTTTTTTTCCTAGAAATTAGGCTGCTTCTTGATTTTAATCAGTGAACCATTTGAGACAAATGTTAAACCTCTTTTGACTGAAATCTTTCATCTGAAATTGAAGATAATTTACTTAACATCATGGATTTATTATAAAAAGGACATGGTAACTGACAGAGCAAACTCTCAAGAAATGATTGTAAATAGCTATTATCAATAAAAGGCCCCCCAAAATAAATAAAAGCCCCAAATTTTAGATAACCTTAAATAATAGGAAAGATATAAATTATCCTATGTATTTTTTCAGATGTCTTTTTTTTTTTTTTAAAGATTTTATCTATTTATTTGACACAGAGAGAGATTACAAGTAGGCAGAGAGGCAGGCAGAGAGAGAGGAGAGAGGAGGAAGCAGGATCCCTGCCGAGCAGAGAGCCCGATGTGGGCCTCGATCCCAGGACCCTGGGATCATGACCTGAGCCGAAAGCAGCGGCTTTAACCCACTGAGCCACCCAGGCGCCCTTTTTCAGATGTCTTAAAGACATGTATAAGTAATGTCATTGAACATTCTAATAGATGTAATATTTAGTTAAAAATGAGATTCAAAAGTGAATCTACTAGATAAACTTAGCTATGTGAAACTATACATTTATAAAGTAAATAATGTCAAATGGTAGTTATTTCTGTATGGTAGAATGAAAATTTTATTATTTTATTCTCTATACACACACATAAATATATATATATATTGCAAATTTTTATGATTTCTAGGTCTTCAGTAGTGTGTATGTAGTAGTCTTAGAGAAAACAAGTATTTGTATTAATAAAAATTAATTTCTAACTAAAATATTTTATAGTTATAATAGCATGCAAATGAGAACATACTAATATAATTTCTTTCGTTAAGAATCTGGTTTTTCCTCTTATTCTAACATCTTGCTGTCATCAAATATTTATTATATGTTCCCAGGCACTTAGCATTTGCTAGAGGCGAGCCTGAATAAGTCCCTATCCTCAAGGTATTGACACATATGAGATCGTCTCACCAATAACATCCCCTTAGGTATAAGAAATGTACACATGTTTATGGTAACTTTTGAATAAATTCAAAATGACAATAAATATTTCAGAGTAGATTTTTATGCCCATCTGGTATACGTAGATGAAATTCGTTAAAAGTTTAACATTTAAAAATGGTAACAGACTAGAAGCATTTTCTTCAAGAAAACAAAAAACCCAAAGTTTCAAGTTACTGTAAAGTATTTTTCATCAAGTTCAGAAGTGTATACACTGAGCAGAGCAAGAGATTTTACTAGTTGTCAATATGTGAGTAATTAGCAGTTCATACTTTCCATGAAATGAGAAGAATCACCAACTCCACTTGTATCTAAAATGCTCTGTGCCCTTGTCTTTGCTTGTGAAGTCAGCTGGAGTGTGCTAAGCAAACCTTAAATCAGGGCACCTGGGTGGCTCAGTGGGTTAAAGCCACTGCCTTCGGCTCAGGTCATGATCCCAGGGTCCTGGGATCGAGGCAGGCATCGGGCTCTCTGCTCAGCAGGGAGCCTGCTTCCTCCTCTCTCCTCTCTCTCTGCCTGCCTCTCTGCCTACTTGTAATCTCTCTCTCTGTGTCAAATGAATAAATAAAATTAAAAAAAAAACCCTTAAATCAGTTGATTACTTTCATTCTTATTAGATAATAACCAAGATCTTCCCAGAAAATCAGTTAAGACAGAAAACTTACTATAACCTGAACTTTTACCATCCTTAAACGAAAAGTAATAATAAAAACCAAGTGAAATGAAAGATCTGAATGCTGTTCTGAAACAAAATTGGGTCCTCCGCCCCTGTCTATACCTCAGTCAGGTTAGGACCGTTTTGCTCTTGCTCAGTAATCTAGTCGCTGTATGCCTGGCACATAGTGGGTTTTGCTTCAGAAGATACTGACACAAAGAATGAGAAGATGGCATGATATCAAGACCCTAATATATACATTAGTAATATTAGTCACATTAACTTTCCAATTAAAACATTAATGACTTTGAAAGTACGTAGATGCATAGTGGCCCGATACTCCCTGTCACATTCAGAATTTGATAAAGATGATTCCAGAGTCTGTATTTAGTCAGTCCTCATCACTATGTGTGTAGGACCCAGGCAGCCCTACAGTCATATAGTGAAAGATGTGAGTTACTCTTTGGAAGTAAGGGGATGGGGCGTAGTCATTTGTTACAGGAGCAGACAAGTATTTATGAAAATAGAATATTAGCATTTAAAATTCCTTTGTATTAGTATTTCAAATATATAAATAAGACATACTCATTACAGAAAACTGGAAATTATGGAAATCAGAGAGAAAATATCACATTTTCTAGCACGCATGGACATTGGACAATTTGCTAAATTCTCTCTCCATTCTTCAGCAACCTCCCCTCCAACACACTCACTGGAACATGCACAACTGTAGCTTTTCTTTGTATTAAATAGGTCTTTAAAAAATAAAACAAAACACTGGTCTCTCTGCATTTCTGTCTCCTGTCATAATCAGAAAAGTTTTATACATTTACATGAACACTTTGTTTCTTTTTCTCACGGCTCCTAATAAACACCCGAGCAATCCTCTCATCTGATTAGCAGGTAGAGATTATATTTAACTTCCAAAGTGAAAGTAATCATAATGTACAATATTCTTTCAGTGGTTCTGTCCCAGTCTATGTAAGGGTCATCTGTTATCTTTAAAATAGGGAAAATAATAGCACCTCCGTCCAAAGTTTTGTTGCGAGATTTAAATGAATTGTAATAGATGAAGGAATTGGAACAATGACAAGCATATGGTTTAAGTTCAACAAATACTCACTGTTATTATTGGCATCATTGTAATTGTTATCTTTCACACGGTCTTGGGGTTTCCTAGAATGGAATGGGGCAAAGAAAGGAGAAAAATGGGGACCACATCAATGTCAACTGAAGCAAACATGGCAAAGCTAAAGAGCTGTGTTTTTTTCCTTATATTTTTACCACAGTATATGGGAAGAATCATTACATGCATCAAGAAACAAACTCTGTTTGTGAGTATTCATGGCAAGATTGGGCTCTAAGACTGCAAAATATTTAAAAATATTATGTAAATGCAATATAACAAATTACCATAATAATATTGTGAAACCTCTCAAGATAATTATTTCTCATGATCATTGTGTAACCAAAGCTAATATTTGCTATTCAACAGAAGAGTAAAATAAATAACTTCATGAAATTTGTAGTATCTTAATTAATCTAATTTCATCTATAAAATATGAGTCAACTTGGCGAGGATCGAATGCATTTTTATTAGTTTAAAATTTAAAAATCCAGTTGACTATTTTTAAATTGTATAAAAGTAAAAAGAAACAAAAAAGGAATTATTGCTTTCAAAGGCATCCTTTCTGCTTTTCCTACTCAAAAATGGCTCTGATTAAAATTTTTAGCTTTGGCAAGCAGTTATCCAAAAATATGATCAAATGATAAATGGATGAGAGATTCATGAGTAAAACCCAGCTTTATGCTGTGCTTTCTAAGTAATATTTTTCAACCAAATTTGAGTAATTATTTTTACAATGCAGACTGATGTGACTAATATTTGAGCAGTCTGTTAAAAACATAAAGTGGAAGAAATGCGCCTATTAGAGGGATCAAATGTACAAAGATAAATTCACAACCAAATTCTTTAAAATGCCTTCTGCTTATCATACTATCACAGGTTAGGTTTTTCAGAAAATGGGCTCTGAGATAGAGGTTTAGGATGTTTATTGAGAAGGGCCCTTAAGATCAATACCTGTGAAAGTAAAGAAAGGGAGCAGAGAGAGAACTTGAACTGTGCCACAGTCCCCATGTCAGCCTCCACCGGGAGCTCCAGAACTAAATTGGCCCTTCACTTTTGCCCCATCTTGACTCCAAAATGGTCAAGTCTTTGTACCCAAATGTCATGGAATGTTGGCCTCTGAAACAAGGTGTGGCTGTGGATGAGGCTGCTCAGTCCAGATGAGGCAATTTCTTGAAGGGCTTTATCTTCTAATAGCATGCCCAGTATCTGGACCACAAACGCCTTCTCCAAGGATGAACTCGGCAAAACATCCACCACATACTCTCTCGTGTTTATCCGGACAAGTAGTGTAAGTTCAGAATAAACCTTACAGGGCCGATTTGGTGAACATTTTTCCCCCACCCCTCTCTCCCACTTGATTTCATCATTCATAACTATCCTTGAGACAAAACTTCTGCATCACCTCCTTCGGGAAGCCTTCCCCACCCAAACACATACGTGTTTATTACCACTCCCACATTTTGTTTTAGAATTGTCTTTTTTTTTTTTCATACTTTTTTTTTTAATTTTATTTTTATTATTTGCCCAAGGGGTACAGGTCTGTGAATCATCAGGCTTACATCTTTCACAGCATTCACCAAAGCACAAACCCTCCCCAATGTCCATAACCCATCCACCCTATCCCTACCCTCCCACCCCCCAGTAACCCTCAGTTTGTTTTGTGAGATTAGGAGTCTCTTATGGTTTGNCTTTTAATGCATCAGTTTCCCTTAGGGAAGGAGAGTTCCTCTAAGGCAGGGACTGTGTCTTGATCATCTTTCTATGTTAACTGTTTGCCACAGAATCCGCATTACAGTGGTCACTCAGTGGAATATTGAATGGATGAATGAAGGATGAATGAATTTTTCTTGCATCCGTTTGGCTCTGTCATTTTAATCTCTCCTAATATTTCTCACATAGCTAAATTAATACAAGACATTCTCCTTACCACAAATTGTAAGCTCTGTATTAAAACAAAACAAAACCAAAAAATAAAAATAAATAAAAATAAAAAAACCCAAAAAACAAAAAACAACTGTCTTTATCACCAGTGTGTCACCGGGGACTGGCTTNCAAAACAAAACCAAAAAATAAAAATAAATAAAAATTAAAAAACCCAAAAAACAAAAAACAACTGTCTTTATCACCAGTGTGTCACCGGGGACTGGCTTAAAAGACCTTAATAGTCATTAAGTGGGTGAATGTTTATTTAATAGCTCTGGAGATGACAGTAATATAGTCTGTATATGAGGAACTACATGATTTAGAGATTCATTTTACTTAGTGTTGGAGGCTTTGGTAAATGTCAGGAAAAATTCACATCAAAATTTTAATATTATTAAGTAAAAAATAAAGCATTTTATTACTTTAGTATATTTGTCACAAATCATATACTTTTGTTGATATTAATTTAGAAATGTCTTGGTTCCTATTTCAATAGTCACAGACAATGCCTACACCCAAAGAGACAACAAACATTTTTTGAGATCCTGAAAGTTGGTTTCGTTGCAATATATCGCTTAACCCTAGTAATTATACAAAGCATGTATTACTTTCATAATTTTCATATTATTTTCATTTTGTAGATGGACTTATTTTTATACTTTCATTTTGCAGATGAGAAAAAAATTGAGGCTCAAGGGATTTTATATAAAGTTCCTCAGTGTTCACATCTAAGAAATAGAAAAATAGATTCAAACTGATTTATCAGATTTCAAGAAAATATGTTTTAATAACCACAACCAACCAGCACTGCATTAGAAATCTATAGATATTTATAGATTTTAATAGTATTTTTATTATATTTATATGCACATATTTTTATTTTCAGAAATTGTGGAGACTAAAGTTTAGCTTAAAAAAATGGAAGAACTGGCTAATATTCTGTAAGAAAAACTCATTGCACATTGCATTTTCCAAAGATGGCCACAACTGTAGTCTCCTATCCCACATGCTCCTCTGCAGTGTGACCTTAGCCCTCCCCATCAAGTTGTGGAGGCTTCTTCCCTACCTCTTAAGTCTAGGCTGGCGTGAGTGACTCTTGCAATCAATCAGATGTGACAGGAGGAATACCCCATGACTTGTAAGGCTGAGTCAGAGGAGGCTTGCCACTTCTTCGTTGGTCTTTTGGACTATTCACTTTCTCACTATTCTTTCTCAGATGCTATCTTTGGATCACCTGGTTTTCAGGCCTTCCGACTCGGACTGAATTATACCACTGGCTGTCCCGGTTCTTTAACTTTCATCAGGCAGATCAAGGGAATTCTTGGATTCCAAAATCAGTGAGCCAATTCCAATATAGATAAATAAAGGATCTGTTGGCTCAGTTTCTCTGGAGAACCTTGACAGCATTCTCATAATGTCTTCTCAGAACTTTCCTTTGCTTACTGTATGATTGTTTTCCAGTGGTATAGATGGTCCATAAGCCAATCAAGTCATAAACAAGGCAGCCTATGTAGACACAGGCTAGAGGTTATTATTTCTAGCTCCTAATTGTCATCCTTGACTAGAGTGAAATATGGATAGGGTTTAGTCCCCTTTTTACCCACATGGATTTAATAGAATACACGTAATGAGTTCTGGGGAAAGGGAAGAGGCTAAACATCTAGAAATAATTTTTAACAATTCAATTCTCTGTATATAACATCCCCCAAAATATATTTGATTATAACTATCTTCAACAGTGCTATCAACATTTGAGGACTGTGATTTTTTTTGTTGTTGTTGCTATTATATTTCATTAGCTCTTGGATACCATCTGTCCATCCACATTCAGGATATGTTATATGCTTATGTACATGTATGTGTGTATACATATGTGTGTGGGTGTATGTGTATGTGCAAATATGTGTGAATAATTAAGCAACCCATATAGTACAGTAGGTAATTTATCTTTATGTCTATTTGTAGAATTTCACAAAACACATTGAAATAAATATTGGAAATTAGAACTGGGAATAGTTAGCATAGATCTATTAAGATTAATTTTCATTCTTATTCTTTGTAAAGTGAAAAGAACATTTGTTTGCATCAACTTTTAAAATTATTTAATTGCCTCATGCAAAGCAAATGAATAACATTAAATATATATTTCTTCAAATGGTAAAACCAATCATTAATTAAACATAATTCACCTTTACTTTTTTTGCGTTCTCAGTTCTGAAGGCAGCTAAAAATGAAATTCCTAATGCAACTATTTCTATTTTTTTTTACTACAAAGAAGTCAGATTACTAAGAGTTTAGCTGAGGGGAAATAAGTCAAGCCTTGGATGTAGTTAACGTTCAAATTAAAAGAACAATTTGGCAATTGATCTGCCATTAGGAAAACAAAAACAAAAACAAAACTGGACAAACGAAGAACACAGTGCCTAGAAACAAATTTGTCTTCCTTAAAAGCTCACTTTCAAGTGTGTCTGGTTTCTAGCCCAGTTTGTATCAAAAGGGATCAATTTTTTCCCCCTTTTCCCTGTTCCACTTTTGCACTGGTATTGTCTGAATCCCAGAGTGAGCAGCAATACATCATCTTGCTTCAACATCTGCTAGAGCCCCCTCTCTTCCTAATCTGCCCAGATCCCCAAAGCCTTTTCCACCTGCTATAGCGCCAAATGCTCATTATAGCATACAGCTACGCCCTTCACTGTCCTTCCTCCCAGATCCTCAAGGTTAACGTGGAACAATGACTATTATTAAGTGGGGGCTTTAGGAATATAAAAGCAGACTGGGCAAGGAGAAAGGGGGAGGGGCAGTGGAAGCATTGGGTAGAATGCCAGGATAGCTGGCAGGAAAGAGCTGCTAGAAAGCTGTGGCCAATTTTCCAGTCCAAACATGAGTCAGTGAACAGAGATGCCCTAGAAATAAATAGCTTCCCTATTCATTGCCCAGTACAAGTAGAGACCACACCCTCCAATGGTTTTGTGTCAGAGTACTTTGGGGTATGGCTTTGAGCAGCTTATGGAGAAAGGGAGATAAAAATGGCCAGCATAAGGAGGCTGGCAAGTCTAGAAGTTATGTTTACTGCTTGGCCAACAGTAAATTGTAAGCAGTTGGAAGTTGTTCTACCTCCTCTTCTTTTTTCTTCAAACCGCCAATCTATTCCTTCTTCTTACATCATTGGACCAAGCCCCAATGGAAAATTTGAGGTGCATTGGATTAGACTTCTTAGAAAATAGAGAAATTCCACAGTCTCTCTGACACTCTGCATTCATCTTCTATTATCATGAGACCTGAAAAAATATAAAAAGGAATCCAATGGGGGAGATGGGGAAAGCAGCTTTAATTTAAATTTCCTGTCTTTAGCAGCTGTGTACCTCGCTCCCAGATGCCATACTTGGTGCAATTTCCTTTTAGTTTTGTACAAGATATTTTAAGAAGTGAAACGTTGCTTCCTCAGTGACAGTCATAGGGATGATCTTGATACACCACATGAATGCCTGCTGGCTGCTGGCAGAGTTGGCCAGTTCTGCCCTGGACACACTCAGCTCTCCTGCTAACAGACCACTGGACAATGTCTCCAGCAGGATCAAGTCACTCCCTATTGCTCCTCAGCAACTGGAAAAAGTATTAAAAGGCCATCTCGTAAAATTTTACTTGCCTCCACTCCTCGGGCCCCAAGGAAATGTGCCACCATCCTGTAGCCACATGATGTGCTGATCTAAATAAGGCTCGGGCCACCTAGCTCAGTCACTGCTCTTGCCAAGAGACGAGGGAGGTTGAATGAACTCTCATCAATAAAAATAGCCAAGTGCAAAACTGCCTGGGCTAGGTAGAGTAGGAGCTTCTTCCTTGCTCTGTGAAATGACAGTGCACCTAAACTGTAGACTTACACTTAGAAGATTATTGTATTTCCCTTTTCTTTTTTTTAAATTCCAAGTTTGAAAGTTACAGTGAATTTTGGTCAGAGAGCTTTTTAAAAACTTGCAATTAAGAGAGGAGAGACATTTTGGGGTTTAGAAGTTCTTTGTCGCTTGGAATGATCAACAAACTAGATCTTTGCTGAAGTTTTGTGTAGGATAAATAAGGGGAGTTTAAATGATGGACGTTTCAGAAAACAATTCTTAACAGCTTTATTAAGTTACTGACATGTACAAATTGTATATGTTTAAGGTGTACATCTTGATATTTTGATAAATGTATAACTGTAAAATGATCACCCCACACTAATCAACATATCTATCACCCCTTGTGTGGTTGTAGGTGTGGTGAGATTTAAGTTAAGATCTATCTTCTTAGCAAATTTTGAGTATATTCTATGCTATTGTTAACTCACATCACCATGCAATAAATGAGATCTCCAGAACTTTTCATCTCCTGTGACTGAAACTTTGTATCCTCTCACCAACATCTCCCCATTTCCCTTCCCCCACAACCCCTGCCAACCACCATCCTATTCTCTGGGTCTGTGAGTTTGACAGCTTTTGATTCCACATGTAAGTGAGGTCATACAATATTTGTCTTTCTGTGTCTTGCATAATATCCTGCAACTCCAGCCATGTTGTTGCAAGTGACAGGATTTTCTTCTTTTTTAAGAATGAGTAATATTCCGTTGTGTGGAGGGAGGGAAGGGGGATGGTGGCAGATAGATATTATATATATCTATTCGTCTGTTGAAGGACATTTAGGTTGTTTCCTTATATTGGCTACTGTGAATAATGCTGCAGTGAACATAACCTTGAAAATCCAAAATCTAAACCTTGTCCTAGACATTCTGTGGATACATTAGTCTCTACCAGTGCTGCTTACTGTCTCCATTTTGAGAGAGAAAGGTAGTAAATGAATGCTAGCTTGGAATATTTTTTGTAAATGTAACTTTATATGAAAGTAAGAAAATAAAGGAAAGTGATTTTTTTTAAAATTGATGTAAGTCTTCAAAGCATATGGATACTATAGATGCAAGATCCTATCTCTTTTCAATGGCATGTGGGTAATACTGAGCAAGTTTTATTTTAGTTCCCTGGGTCTTTTTTTCCTTAGGAAAAGTGGGTACCGACAATGTGTTACCTACCTTAAAGGGTTCTCCTGAGGATTCAATGAGAGGGCTTGGGAAGGCGCTAGGGACACAGGAAAAGATCAACTTTCGTTGTTACTCTTCTTAGCTATTTGGTTGAGGGCATTTGCAAGATGTTTTAAAATTTTCCAAATGGCTCTTCCTTTGCTCCTTCTTCCTTCCTTCATTTTTTTCTGCTTTTTCATTACTAAATTTCTATTCAAACCTTATAAAGAGTAGGATTCTGTTTTGTTTTATAAAGTTTCATATTCTTAAATTAGATATTGAACTATAATTAAATATTATATAACAACTATCCTAATTTAGGGGTAAAAATCACTGTGTCATAATTAACTTGGGCTGCCATAACAAAATACCACAGACAAGGTGGCTTAAACAACAAATTTATTTTGAAATTTGAGATTCTGAGATCAGGGTGCCAGCATGATCGATTTCTGGTGAGAACTCTCTTCCTGGCTTGCAGATGGTTACATTCTCCCTCTGTCTTCTCATGGTCGGGAAGAGAGATTCGGGTTCGCTGGCGTCTCTTCTTGTAAGAGCATTGATCCCACCATGAGAGCACTACCCTTATGACCCTTAAGACCTAATTTAAACCTAATTATCTAATTAGCTTTCATAGGCTCCATCTTCAAATGTCATCACATTAGACTTAGGGCTTCAAAATATGAATTTGGGGGGGTGGTATCCAGTTCAGTCTATAAAAGATTTGTTTCAACACTCAAGACCTTATTTCACCAGCTTGTTGGAAAGGTTTTCAGTAGAACCGATTGATCACAGAGATTACACATTGTAAGACAATTTGACATTGTAACTGCAGATTTGATTTTGATTAGTTCTATACATTAGTTTAATCCAAATCTCCTTTATTCCCTAGGAGGTCCCTCCACACTGCTCCAATTAAGTGTTATGCACAGTTACCAGTCTGACACAAATTCTGACCTTTTCTCTCCAGTGCTTTTTTTTTTTTAATCTTTCTTTAGCCAACTTTGGCCTATCCTGTCCACCCATCTCCTCCCCACTTAAGTTCTCATATTACCCTACTCACCCCTAGTACATATAGTCCCCAAGTCTTCCTTTAGTAACTCTGAAAATCTTGACTGATTTAACCTTCTTATGATACATCTCTTCTTGGGTCTTTTCCTCAGGACTCTGTGTATTAATCTGCCAGCAATATTTCAGATTTCTTGACCACTTCTCCTTTCCACTGTTCAGGCAACTCAGCTTTCCTGACACTTTATCCCTAGATTTTCCTCCAATGCCTCTTACCATGCCTCCTCTAATTGTTTTCCTGCTTCTTCTGCAGACCTAAATCTAGGTGTTTCCCCTAAAGCCACTTCCCTTTCCTCCCTATTTCCTCTGCTTTTATTGATACCATCCACTTCCAAAATTTTTATTTTTGCCTTTGTGAACATGACATCCACCTCTTTTTCTTTATCCTAACTTAGCAGCTCCAGACTTTAAGATTCAGGCCATTAGAAGGAGCTGAATCCTGGGAGGGGATCAGGCCTGAAAAGAGAACATGTGAGCTTACAGGGCAGGGAGGAAGGAAGCATGAAGTTAATGACTGAACACTGAAATAGTTAAGATGATTCTCTTTGATGGCCTTCTTAACTGATTCATTTCTGACCACTTCATTTCATTTAACACTTTACTCTTTCAGTGTTTAAAAAAAAAAAAAGTTCAGGCTTCCCCTTCTACCCTCTATCATAATCACACTGATTGCAGTTGACTTACTTTTCAAGTTGCCATTTGGATGCCTCCTAGAGAGTGTGTGTATAGAGGTGATTTCCCCTTACCTGTCTTCTTTTGTAACCATCCCTGTGTTTTATGTTTGTAGTTTTATCTCCCCACCCGTAATCTAAACTCAGACCTCTTCAGCGGCCCCATGGTCTCCCCAATTCACAGGTATCTATTGGTCTTCAGCAGTTCTGATTCTGTTGGAATTTCTCTTGTACCTGATACTTCCATGTCACTTCTCTTTTCATTATTTTGTTCAGACTCTTGTTTTCCATTGGCCACATTTTGTGTCCCCTCCTAAATGATACCTCTGTTTCTGCTCATCCTCTCTTGCCAAATTCATCATCACTCCTTTTCTTTTTTTATCTTTATCCCTGTGTCCTCAGGGCCCATCAAACAAACCCTGAGGTGTTAACTTGGCTTTCAAGGCCTTCTGCAAATTAGGCTGTACCTCATCTTTTTTTTTTTTTAATATTTTATTTATTTATTTGACAGAGAGAGAGATCACAAGTAGGCTGAGAGGCAGGCAGAGAGAGAGGAGGAAGCAGACTCCCTGCTGAGCATGGAGCCCGATTCGGGCCTGGATCCCAGGACCCTGAGATCATGACCTGAGCTGAAGGCAGAGGCTTTAACCCACTGAGCCACCCAGGAACCCCTGTACCTCATCTTTATAATGCGCCTCTTAGAAGTCCCCTTAGCACTGTTACAGCTAAATCAGAATTGACCACTGTTGAATGAATGTAGTTACAAACACCTTGGTGATGTGGCAGCCTTCACATGGTCAAGAGGCTTCCCCACTCTTTCCAGTTGTTGAAGTGTTCTTCCTTCAAAGGGCAGCCCAAATATTAACCCCAGTTGAAATCTTCCCTGTTTCTACCTGCTGAAATGTTCATAATCACATGGGCATGCTCACACACATTTTTAAACTTACGTGCCACACCAGATTGAGTCTTGTGCTAAAGCTATATATTCCCCCTCCTTATTTCATCTATTAGAAAGATCTCTATGTCCAGAATCAGATCTTATTTATATCTTTCTCCTCCCCACCAAATAAAGTTGCTTGGCTCCATAAATATCTGTTCAAAGAATGCTGATTAAGTCTTGATAAATATATTTTGAATAAATATAAATACTACTAAGAAAAATTCTCACTTATCACTAGGTGTTATTTCTGACATGATCGACTATTTAAAATCATTATTACACTGTTAATGGTTAGAGGAAGAAGCCTTTAGTTTTTTTAATACATTTTGTTGGTAGGATGACGTGACATGGGCAGCTGCATCCTTCGTTTTTTTTTTTTTAAACCTCCATGTTTGCATGTAAAATGGGTAAAACTATAATTTTGTTTGCATGAATGTACGTGTCTGCATTAGGAATAAAATTTTGAATAGAAAAATAACTTAAAAATGGAATATGGATAAAATTTGGTCATAATCTATAATGGAATTTTAGTACAGTTAATGAGTGTCATATATAAAATGTGTAGTTCATTCCATGAAAACAATACAAATTAAAGAGCCTATATTTAATAATTATTTTTGGCAAGAGATAAGATTATTTTAATAGAATAAACCTTTATGCTACTTTTTAAAATAAATTTAATAAGTTACATGTAAGGCAGAGTGGGGTTTTTTTTCCTATTTAAAGATGGGAAATAACATTGTTATGCTCAAAACTATTTCCTTAATAGTGATTGCAAAGTCTGTCTTCTCCCTAAGTTCCACTGAAGTCTAAGAAATTTCAAGTAGTATAGAAAGCCCTAGGTTAAAAAATGCATTAAAACTTTGTCAGAAAAGCCAGTTATTTGAAGGTATACTGGAGATACCGCCTCAGCAAAACACACATCATAAAAGCCCATATTTAGTAATTATTTAAAAGAGAGAAGAGAAGCTGGCTGTTGTGATGGCAGCTGTGGGTGGCCATGCTTGGGAGATCCCATAAAAGGCCTCGGTTGGCTGCAAAAGGTTTCAGCATGGGTGACAGGCTATTTCCACGTGTGTGTTTCCTTTCAGTTGATACCTTCCGGTAAAGCTTTCTGTGTGCTGCTGGAGCTCACCTACACCACCCACAGCACATTTCTTGATTTGAATTAGGGTTTCATGGAGTGTGGGTCTTAGAAGTTGGATTCAGTACCCAGACATCCGAGAAAATACTGAAGCCTTGGTTGTTGATTTCAGAGATTCTCGTTACTGCCAAAAAAAGTTTTCACAAAGAGAAAATAAAAATCCACAGAACTTAAATACATGAATTTCAGTTCTTAAGTTGTAAGGGACATTTATTCTAACTTTGCGATTTTGCAGATGAAGAAACAGACCGAGAAAGATAAGTAGCCCAAGGTAGAATCCCAAGATGAATATAGGTTTCCTTACTTCTAGTCATTGGCCTTCATAGGCTGACTTCTCTAAAGACAGTTACCACCTAAATATAGAAGAACGAATGTTGTATTTAACAGTGAATGTACCTTTTCCCCCCAGATCCTTATCAAAAGAGCAGATTAAAAGAGGAGGAATGTATGTCAAATTAAAATGGGCCATTATTTGGTTGCATATGATTTAGTTCTTAGAACCCCAAAGAGAATTTACATATAGATATAAATATTTTATATTTTTATATAATTTATATTTATATATTTTCATGTAATTAAATAAATATATGTGTATACATACATGTGCACACACAATTTCTAAATGCTAAAATTATAAATGATGGAATGAGATGGAATATGTTTGAATTACTATTGGATGTTATTGTGATAAGCTTCACACAACTATAAAATGTTTTCTAAAAATTGGCAAATTATTTTTTACATGTTATTTCCCTAATGAGTTCATGAGGGATGAAAAAAAGTTAGTGAAAATTATCTTTGTCATACACTTGAAAAGGCAGGCAAGTCAGAAAAAGGATAGATTTAAATTATCTTTAAATCTATCTCCTATGTGGCTCTGTTTAAACATCCTCTGGCCAGCTGAGATGAATCATTAAATAAATTCCTATATTAATACAAGGAAGGCAAAGTGATTTTAAACTTCAGTGTTACCTTAATTTGTGCATAAATATCCTTGACTCAAAGGAAATTTAAAAAGAACAGTAGAATCTGTAATTGAAATTCATTTCAGTAAGTAAAAACAAAACCGAGATGATCTTGCTAATAGTTCAGGTGTCCCATTATTGATGAGCTGTTGTTAAGTGGTGACCTAGGTTATGATTATATCTAGTCACCATAATGATTACCTATTTGGGGTCTAAGCCTATGCTTAGGAAAAAGCATAGGCCCAGGAAAAGAGCGCAGAGTTGAAATACACTCACAGCAAACTTGGGAAAATTTGTAACCAGATGTATTATTAGCCAGATTAGCTGGAGTAGAGAGTTTTAGGAAAGCTATCCAATACGAACTGGACTGGACAAAACCTAGCAGGAGGTTAAATATCATTATGGCAACACATAAAATCCCAAGGATTGAACCAGTGGAAAAGAAGGAACAAAATAACATTGCAAAAGAATGGTTCATAGAAGGTGAGAAACACTATGATTAAAAATCTAGTAAGTGTAGGCATAGAAAATAATAAAGGTGAAAGTCTTTGTGGTTAAGCGGCTAGAAATGGTTATTTTTGTGGCACAGTCCTTGTAGAATATAAGGGAATTAGATTTTGTTCTCAATACCATAGTCTAAACGAAAAAAAAAAAAAGATACAGGGACCGCTCAGAGGTGTTTACAGTTCAAGTTCACAAGGTCTCATTCAACTGATTCATAAAACTCAGTAATTCTCACATATTTTCATCTATGATTCCCTCATCCCTGTTCTCTCACACACACACACTCACACACACACCCCTTCTGCCACTAATTTCATTGCAGGCATCCATAAGAGTAAATTAAATAACCAGAGCTTTTTGACATCTTGAGACAACTAAACTGTTCCCTAAGACATGTGAAATGACACTGTGAAGCATTATAAAGCTTAAATATTGAACTCAATTTGACCCTCAAATTGAGCAAATTACATCTAATCAATTATATCCCCGTAATCTTGATAGGTAGGTAGATAGAAAGAAAATATTTCCATAGAACGAATGCCTTTTGCCTAACTGATACCCCTTTCTGAGTAAAGTCCTATATCTTGAGTAGGGCAAGATTTTTGCCCCACCCTTCCTTTCAACCTAAGCAATATATGGGCTCATCAAAATATTTTTCTAAAGAAAAACAGTTCTTCAGATACAGTATAATTGTAACATTCATTGTGCTCAGGGATTACATTTGTTAAATTCAGAAGAAGAGGGGCGCTTGGCACTTGTGCTTTATTGGAAATTCCCCAAACACAGACAACAAAAGCTCAGTCAGTTTAATCAAATTATCAGCTTTTCCTCAGTCTGTGTTTAGTCTGTGTTTGTCTAATGTCCGGGTGCATATTTTCTACTTAAGAAAATCAATAAATCTGCTGCTTTAAAAAAAGGCACATTTCAAATGCAGTATACAGCGTATTGCACTATCTGATCCAGCAATCTGTCTGCCTCTGCCCCACAGAAGGAATGAACAAGAAATATGCCTGACAGGCTTATGAGATGGTTTTGAAACTCATGTGGGAAGGGGGAAAACGATGCCATTGAGAAGTGCACACCATTCATTTCTGATGTAGAAGGATGGCATGAAATGTGTATCTGAAACTTCTTTCTGCTCTTTTGAGTGGTTTTAAGTATAATGGGCAGCACCGATAGGATCCTAACTGAAGTAGCAAAAGGTGTTTTCTTAGGTAAAATATTTATTCTTGTAATATTCTGTCGTCAACAGAGCTGTTACTTCTCTGTATATCTTGAGGTCTGACAGCATGTCTTCCTTTATTATTAGCTTTTGTTCTATAAATATTTGAATTCTCAGTCTTTCGTATGATACTCAGTTTTTCCAACTGTGAAAAATGTAATCTTGCCCCAGAAACAGTTCTTCATGTCCAAGTGGCTCTTAGGTTCTCCATTGTGGTCTCTTTATTTGCCATAATACTTCGTACCTAAGCAAGCACAAACAAGCTGTTGACCAAAAAAATCCTCTTAAGTATTAATACTTCTGATAAATAACTGTTTTATAAATCTACTCTAAAAGATCACCTTACTAATAAAATCGAAGTTAAGGCTTTTCTTAGATCCAGACAGAAAAATTCAGAATTTTGATGGTAAGAATTCAGCTCTTGCATTTCCATGGATTAATTCGACTATATTAAAATTAGTGCATGTTCTCATCTAGATGGGTGGATCTATAGTAAATAAAATCTGAAATGGTATAAGGAAGACAGACATTTTGGAAATAAGGTAAATTTTTTCCTATTGGTCGAGACATTTAATCTTAGCAGAAAATAGATGCTGCTTTTCTTAATAATAATCTATAAATTATAGACTGCTACATGTTATATTAGAGCTTTTTGACCTAAAGATTTGCTCACCATTAATCCTTAGAAATGAGCTTGTCTTGATATAAGTCTTTAATCTCATAACCAGTACTGATGCTTCTAAATAAGTTGGTTTGAGCAATGACGGTACACTGAGTTTGGTTGCTAGAGAAATGTTATTTACTCTTTCTCCTTCTGTGTTTTTTTGGCAGTGAGGAGATGGGGAAAATTATGAAATTCACATTCCAATGAATTTGTCAGATATTAATAATTACCCAAGTAATTCATGACATTTTCATTGATGCGTGTGTTTATGCTCATAGGGGACAATGAGTGAACAAGTACTAGAGAAAGAAAAGAAAGACCATTTAGAACAGTAACATGAATTCATTCTCAGTAAAGAGAGATTTTGATTAGCTGACTCCCCTTTCCCCTACAACATTTGGTAGCAAATGTTTGCTTTGTTTATTATAAAAATGCAAAAGTCATCATTGTCAAATAGCTTTCTTACTTATTTCTAATGATTCCGGGGGAATATTTTCATTTTTGGTGTAAAGTTTCCTGGATTTGGTTTGCTGTTTTCCCCACTGTTGTTTATGTGAAGAATTTCTAGGCAGGGTAAAAAAGGTGTTGCTTGTGCAGAGAATCCGTTTAGTGGAGCAGGCTAATAGGCTGACCAGTCATTAACTAAAACACAGCTGGGAAGAGGCTATAATCCCCCAATTTCCTTCACAAATGCAGTAAATAAATATTCAAATGAAGCAGTGCACACATTTGCATATGTGTTAAACAAAAGCCCAGCTGAAAATCTGGTTTAAAAGCTCTCCCAATGTTCTTCCCTTTTCTACCTACAATTCCTTTACCTGAAGAATTTGCATTTCACAAATGTCCCCACACTTCTCCCTTTTACTTCAAGAATTATCTTAGAAATCTTCTTTCTTGCTGACCCCCCCGTTAATTCCTTCACTGAACCCCATTTTTAAGGGGAATGAAAGCCTCCTATCATATTAAGTCTATTTCCTCTTCTTTGGATTATTTAAATTTGAGTATCTTTAATGTGTAAGATGCCAGTGTTACTCTCTGTGTTCTGCTGGTTTGTGAATAAAATTCTAATTTTTGGACCCCGGAGCAGTAAATACTTGGGAAATAAAAGTTGGAGGCTTGATCACTGATACAACTAATTTGTTAACCTCATGGCTGTAGGAAACCGATTCAGATCAGCTTCCTAAATTCTTTAGTCTGTCCTCTGAGGTTTCTAGCAAGTGATGTAACATAGGACGCTGTTCGGTTAATTATTCCTCAGAATAAGCCTCAATATCCTTACAAATTCCCTATTCTGCCTCTTCTTTCCCTCTCTTGCTCTTATTCCGTGATTGTAATTTCTAGAGTTAGATTCTAGGGCACACCTGACCTTAGGCTCTTCTGGGTTGCTTATCCTGAAGCAGTGTGAGTCCCTCCCAAGGTGAAGAAATATAATTAGAAGAAAAAGAGATCATTCAGTGAGGAACCTAAGGTAGGACACAAGGGGTTACTTTCTAGGGGAAAAAATAGATTGCAAAAAAAATTTTTTTAAGTGATTCTGAAAAGAAAAAGAAAAAAAGAAAGCTCTGCAGTTAAAGAAAAAAGCGTACGAAAAATTAGCAAGGTACAATTGACTTGCACTTGTTTTCAACACTGTGATGCCAGCAGATTTGTCCCACCACAGTGGAGAAAGAAAAATAAAAGTAGCCAAAGATCCATGGACTTGCTAGGTTACAGTGAATTTGTGCTTTTTTTCCCCTACTTGTAAGAAGTGCACTATAGTTATTATCATACATATAAAGCCATATACAATGAGATAAATATATATAATCTGCATTTATACATGTATATTTGACTACTGTATATAAATATGTTTGCATACATTTAGAAAACACTATTGACTCACAGCAAAGTGAAGTGCATAGATTTGAAATATGTGAATCTTAGAAGGAAATGGGCTAGTAATAGAAACACTACATCAGAATTTGGGCCTTCAGCATTATATTTTTAAATAAATAATAGAGGAATTATTTTTGCCAACCTGTACTTAAACCCATGCAAGGATCCTTATTAGTGCCTTGTTAGTTGCTTGCTCTACAACATCCTGACGTGTTGTAATTCTGCTATACTTAGGAGCAAGTGTAGCTTAAACAGTAAAGCTTTTGAGAGCTGAGATAATAAAAGATTTTTTTTCCTTCTCATTCAATCACGTTTACAAAGCATACTTGTGGGAGAAAGTCACTATCGTATAAACGATAATGCTTTGTATTTTTAACAAAACCATGTCAGTATGTTTTGTATTACCCATTTTTTACAAATAAATTTTTTCCCTGAAATGAGAAAATAAAAAGCATTAATACTGGGAGGCTAGTTCAAACATATGCTCTAAATGATATTATCCAAGTACAAAAGGCACTTTTAAGAATCAAGTTGTGTGAATTGCACTGGATATCTATGAGCTATTTTGAAGAGGCTTCAGAGCTTTCAAAATGCATATAAAACATGGCAAAATAACAATAGAGATCTCTCTGGTTTTTTTTAAATCTAAGTTTTATCTTTTGCTTATTTCCTTAACAGGTTGGTTGTTTGTTTATTCTGTTCAAGCCACATTGAACAAGACACTGAGTTACCTTACTTGATAACACAAAGGCTTGGCAAGATGAAGGTGCCCAAAGGACACCTGTTGAATTTAAATAGAGTTCTTATTTATTTGCTTGCTTTTTCATTTGAACTTTTCAAGAAAACTGGCCTCTCCTCATTTCGTTTTATTATGCTCAAAGCTGAAAGCTTACCTAAAGGGTTGTAGTAAAGTCTGAGATCGTACATATTCATCACAGCCAGTTGAGCGTAGCCCCACCAGAAAATCATTTCCCATTTGTATAGGAGATAAACTACAGTTTTCAAATAACTTGCAAATGAATTATCTCTTTTGATTTGCACATGTTACTTTTTGTTGCTGTTGCATTTATTGCTTTAAGCACAAAAAGTTAGTCTGTAATGACCTTTCCCCCTATTTTTTCTTTTCTTAATTGTAAAAGCTCCAAGTTACATGAGACTGTGGTGTTATGCATTGGGTTAGAGCTTCCTAATAAGCTGCGTGTCAAAGATTCTGGAATTCATGCAAGTAACCATAAGTTATGAAGTGACAAGGACTAGCAGAGCGAGTGAGAATTTCAGTCATCAAGACAGGGAGATTTTTATCAGGGATTCTGTCTGAGCAAATGCAGTGTCCAGCAGTCCCGTCTGAGGTCATGGCTGCCCCAGAATTTGGGCGGTTGGAGATATTTTGGGATGGTTTCATTAGAAGGTACAGAGTACAGTTAAGAAACAGGCTTGGGGCGCCAGCGTATGATTATGGCAAGACGGGCTGACCACTGGTAAATTGCTGAGCCAACAGGCCGAGAGTCGGGTTGACCTCCCCTGGGGCCAAGTCCACAGAGAGCCACCTCCCAACACACCTTCTGAGGGGTAATCTGAAGCACTCAGTGTTCCAAATACTCATCTGAGCAACAGATGTTTTTGTAAGACAAAAGTATTGTACATTCTCAAAGGCTCTGTTTATGAATCTTCTTGCTTTCTATTTTTAAAGGTGCTTGTATCCAAAAAAAATATCCCTTATATTTACTTTAGAACGATCCAGCATCCTTGATGCCCATTTCATTGGTGGTGGTGGTTGGTGGGTGTGTGTGTTGGGGGGGGGTGGTGTTGAGGGCTGGATGTTGCAAAAAATTCTAACCACAATGCAAGCAAGAGTCACTCACTTAGCAGGCTGCAAGTTACCGAGAGCTTGTTCAGAGAACCATTATATAAAGCAGGTAGTTTTTAGACTTCTTATGTTTAATGACATTTAATGCTTCTGGATAAAATCTTTCCACTTTCAATTTGTGATTAACAAAATATTTCTTTCCTTCTGTGTTTCTTGCTTCTTGTAGCACCCAAACTTGATGTTTTTTTTTTTCTTGATTTTCAAGCAGCCTGTTTATACAAAGCACGAAAAAGAGTTAAAATGAGAGAGAATTTAGAGAAGGTGTCATTTGATAACCATGACAACTCAGAAGGCAATAAGAAATTTGGAATCTAATATTTGTTTTATGAGCATTAGAAAACCTGGCAATTGAAGCAACAGCCCTCTGTTACCTGGCATCGTCAGAACGTGGTTGAAATAGAACAAATCTGAAGAAAATGGGAAAATGTTAATTTGATAAGTTGGAAAGAAAAAAATACACAGTAAAAATCTACTAATGTCAGTTTTTAATCATCTCACAACATCTCCCACAGTTTATTTGAAAAAAACAAAAAAACAAGAACAGTGCTATCCACCGATGCTTCCATGCCCATCCGTTCTCCTTCCTCACTTCCTCTCCCATTCCCAGTGCACATGAAACAACCCTTCATGAGGTTTGGATTGGGCGATTGTGTGTACATTTTCTTAAAATAACAGAAAAAAAATGAAATAAAATGCTGAGCAGGATAAATTAATTACGATAGACTCAAACAAATGGTGTTAAAGCATTGACTCTTAGGGTGTCGGGGATTTCAATTTAATTCAGTTTGATTTAAGTAAATCCCCTGAGCTTTACTGAATCAAAATTTGTATTTCAAGTTTGGATGCTATAAGAAGCAAAAGTGCAGATATATATCAACTAAAACAGACTAAGCCCAAACCAGCAGTGACTATGATTGTCAGGTTTCTCCTAGAAAGACAACAAATCAACAATAATGAAAATTAAAGTTTCTACAGAAAAAGCAAATCTATAAAAAATCAGGTCCTACTTACCACTTTATAGTTTGCCTTCATTTGTGTGCATGTGCGTGTGCCTCTGTGTGTGTGTGTGTGTGTGTGTGTGTGTGTGTGTGTGTACTTTTCCTGGCTACACATTTGCCTCTTCTCTAATTTATTTCCTCCCTTATTGTTTCTTTCCCTTTCCTCTTTTAAATATATCTTAAGGTCTTCTTCAGCAATTCTAGGCCATCTGTCCTCAGCGTACTAAATAAGCATTCGTGGACACATGGCTGCCTCCTCCAGACTGACAAAGGCTCTTTAGTATAGCTAAGAGAAATGACCCAACAGCAGTGGTAAAGAGGCCTAAAAATATTTAAAGTAAAAAAAAAAAAAAAAAAAAAAAAAGATAGCAAGACCCACCAACTTTCTCTTTGCTTGACTCCCCCATTTTTCTTAAGTTTATTTTCTGTTTTACCATTGGAATCTGCCCTAACAGAATACATTTGCATAATTGCTTGCCAAATTGGATATAAGCTTATTTTTAAAGGTAAAGAATCTTTATATCAGAAAAGAGAAATTAATAAAAAAAAAAAAACCTTTAACTTCCTTTTAAGCCATGGCTGCATATATTGTTGGGTAGTATAATTAGCAAACATTTAAAAGACAAAAGGTGATTATGGTAAAGAAGCCCTCCTGAAATTTCTACTTGTCTAGTAGCTATGAAGGGGTTGGTAGATAAATATTTTTTAGTAGTTTAATAAGAATACACCCAGTAAGCAGATATGCTTTCAGATAACTTACATAAATTTTAAGGCATTAGGGACACACAGTTTTTAAAAAAGTATTCAGTGGATTAAATTTTTACATAAAAGACTTGAACTCTTAATTCTTTTTTTAGTTGACCAATCTTAGATTTTTTTCATGCTCTATAGAAAATTAAGTTGTTTTATTTCCAATGAATACTATTTTCTTATATATTTGTTAGTTTATTAAAGCATTTTATCTAATGAAAAATATTTTAATTGGATGTAAATTATCACTTTATTTTTTCACAACAGATGCTGTGTGAATTACATGAACTTATATGAATTTCTGAGCTACTCATAAGTATTCAGAAAACTGCTAAAACCTGTTAACTGAATAGAAAATAAGATATTTCTATCCTCTCTATGGCCTAAACCTTGCTTATGTAAAAATTGTTAGGCTCTCCCCATTTCCTGAAACTTAATAATATATGAGCAAGTGGGTTTTTTTTTCTTTCTTGTACCTATAATGTATGGGCTTATACCTACACTAAGTATAGTCCAAAGTGATATCTTCTAGAGTTTACATACAAAATGGCTGAACACTACCTGTTATACATTTTATGTTAAAAGAAAAAACTTTGCTCAACATTGCTGTCATCTATAGTCCATCGTAAATTATTCCTTAGTGTGTTTCTGGCTTAATTCCAGTTATTACTAGTTAATTTGCTAAAAAAAAAATACATTTCTTTAAAAAGTCTACCATAAAAAGATTTCAGCAAATTATATTTTTATAATTTCTAGGAAGAACGAAATATTTTTTAAATGGTCCTTAAATTAGGATGGCACAGAGTGAGTCGTAAAATGGAATTCAGACATCAGAGAAACTATTACCTCATCTATTTGAAACATAACCCAAGTTTTCCAGTTTTAGGACCCCTCTTTGAAAAATGTACACTATGGTATAGATGCTATTAAAACTGGTCTTATGAGGACTTTTGTTTGTGTGTGGAGGGGATAGAGGCAATGAAGTGGGGCAAGAAGGAACTGAATTTAGGTGATGATGAATTTCATTAAGCACTAGGTGTTCATCAGTGTGTGTCTCACAGCGGTCGGTGTTTTTTCATAGAATGTTTTCCCCCTTCAAAAAAAAAAAATCTAGGGGATGTTCAGTGGGTTCTTTTGTTGTTTGATCTGTTAATTAGAATTTTGCCCCAAATCTTAGTGAGGAACAAAGTATTGCAGAAAGGTCTTATTTTAAATTTTAGTCAGAGTTGAATGCCAAAATCAAAGTCAGAGTTATAAACGTGAGTGGAAAGATACCAAAAGATTTTACGTGTTTGAAAATAAAAAGCACAGCACCCTCTGAATAACACAAAGCTAGATTTGGTGAAAAGTCCAGAATCTGATCTGGGAAGGAAGCAGGATCAAAGCAGCAGGACTCTGTATGGATACTAGATAAAATGCCCATCTATTTACATTTTCTTTTCAACTGTCAGTTAGAGAGTAAATTATGGGTCTAACTCAGAGTTTTCCAAATCTGGGATAAATGGGTGGAAATCAAGGAACAGCTTTATCTCTGATATTGTAAACCATTCCCCCTCCAAAGAAAGGGAAAAAAAGAAAAGGAAAAGAGAAAGAGAAAAAGAAAAGAAAGGAAGGAAAGAGATTGGAAAGAGAGACCATGGAGTAGAAACAGGGTCAGTCCAACCCTTCCTAAATAGGACGTAAGCTACAGCTATAAGGCCTGTCTTGTAAATTTTTTTGTCCTGTTAATGAAGTTTTCTTCAGTAATTCTTTCCAGTTCTTTCAAATTCTTTTTGTTGGTGATGTATCAAATTCTTGATGAATATCAATGATGAAAAATTTGAACCATATATCTTCTTTATATTTTAAATTAATTTCATAGGAAAATAATTGGCCAAGTACTTATAGACACTGCATTTGAAAATAAGCACTAATTTAGAGAAGCACAGTTGCACTCTCTGGGAAGCAACGTAGCATAATGGAATAATACAGACATTAAAATAAAAAGACCTAAATTATATATTCTTACTCCATTTCTTACCAGGTATGTAGCCCCTGTCAAATTACGTACCTCCCTGAGCCTCAGCCTCCTCCTCTGTAATCAGGAGATAATAATTGCTTCATCATGGACTGATTATGAATACTAAACATGATAATATATGTAAAGTGCCCAAAAGAGGTTTGGGCCCATTGTGGGTACTTAGAAAATGTAAAGTCCTCCACCCCTGCCTACCTCACCCTGTACTGTCTAATGGTGCATGATCAGCTTGATCACCAGAAAAGTGATTGCTCAGAAATTTTCTGTAACAATGAGACATTCTTTGAGATGTTTATCATATTGAAGTCAGCAGTCTTCTTAATAAAGACTGTGATCAATGCATAGTGGATTTTCATATTTAAAAAATGTCTGTGGGTAACTCTGGTAGGGGAGTTTTCTTTTAAAAATCCCCTACTGAAAGCCATAATTATCATGAGTTATGAGTACACTGAAAAATTATCAGAATTATTACTTCATTAACAAATTCTCCTTAATGCATGTATCTACAATCCCAATCCCTAATTCAGAGAATATGAACGTGGAATGTGATCCATTCAAATAATACTTAGAGTTGTGTTATTGTCACAGTCAAATAAATTTTATAAACCTGCCGACTCTCCATTGGTGCATATACTAGTAACAACTAGTAAACCTTGTGCTAGACTGTTTTACAGTAAAATTGATATTTTGCAAAGGGAAAAAATCTTTCTTAAAAAAAATACCATACCATAATGCTTCATTAACTTTTAATTAACTAATTAGTTAATGCTTCAAAACAAAAAATTCTGTGGTCTAAGAAAAAGAATTTACTTATGATCAGTAATATAAATAATACACTTTGTCATTATTTAGATTTTTTTGGAAGTCCTCATGGCCTTCTGCCAAGTAAGTCCATAAGTGTGGAGCTTGAATGTAATAGTTCTGGAGAAAGAGTATGAACAAATATAATGCTGTCACTTGCCATAATTTAAAAATTTATGAATGTCCAATTTTAACTGATTACATTGTCTTTTTTTTTACTTTAAATACATGAGCATGTATGTACACACACAGTCCTTGATTTTATGCATTTAATTGTGCTCACAGAAATAACCACTCAAGCTGTTGTTCTGGAGTTATCTCACAAGTAAACAGAGAAATACAGTAGGACTGCTTATGAGTTACATGTGTTCTATTTTACCCGTATTACAAAGGGCCCAAATATTTTTTGGAGTCTAGAAATCCCTAATGGAACTGATAATCCTAGCAAAGATTCCATAATGCCAACATCTAACTTTGCTTCCACTTACAGCAGAAACAGTTTAAATTACTGTGAAAACAGAAGCACAAATACTTTGCCAGAATCTGTTATATAAAGTAGTAATAATCACTTTCTCTTGTTGTCAGGAGAATACCATATAAGTAAAGGGGAGAGAAAGAGGCTCTAGGGGGAAAAGGGTGTGGAGTTTACTATATGGAAGGAAAAGGCTAATAAAAAGGAAAATGAATGGGGTCTGGCTGAAAATTAATATTATCTCACAAAGTTTTGGTTTGATTTACAAGACAACAAGTTAAATTATTTCGGGTTAGTTCAGGCAGTGAAACAGTTCATCTGGATTGGTCTTAGTGTGCTTTTGCGTATCTGTCTGAAGAACATACTTTGACTATAAATTCATGATCCTGCACTTTATTTCTAGTCAAAGCAGAAGCAGTCTTATTCTAGTGAAAACAGTTGGAGCATTATCTTCATTATAGCCTCTGAGTCTGTGAAAAGATAAAGAATGTTCTTTTTAAATTTTTTCACATGTGTATTTGTGTGTTTACTTGTAATTGAAACTTACATTCACATGTATTGCATGTCCAATGTATTTCAACAAAGAATGGTATTCTTTAAATTTCAGCAAATTATACTGTGAGCATAACCAGGATGGAGTAGCTTACACTGAGATATCAACTCTAAAACTGCAGTAGATTAGCACAACATACATGAGTGTGTTGCTCATCCCAGGACACCTGGGTACTCTGTTCTCCACCTTCTCACTCCGGGGAGATGATATTCCTATCATCTGGAAAGTTCCTGATTACCCCGGCAGGAGAAGGGAACAGCAAATTGAACTTTTCTTTGAAAGACTCCATCTTGAGGTGACACCTGTCACTTCTCACATTTCATTAACCAAAGCGAGTCATGAGGATATAAATGGGTTTCATGTCAGGAGGACAGGGAAATGCAATTTTACCATGTGACCAAAAAAAAGAGATACCAGTGGCCAATCACAATTAGACAAACCAGTGGGAAGGCCGAGCGGTCAGTTTCATGTGTTTTCATTGTTGTTTGTAATTCTTCTCATCATAACGATTATGTGGAAACCCACATTGTTTAACATGGTCAAAATTAATGAATAGTTTATCCCTTACAGTTTCGTTTCAGACAAAAAAAAATAGTCCCCTACTTGCGAAGATCCTTTTTCCTGACATGTTTTTTCCCCACACAAGAACAGCCACTAGAAAATTGTTGGCCTTTTGAAAACTTAATTATGACAATAAAGATCCTAGAGTCTCAGTATAGAAAATCCCAGGATACTCCATCTATCTGTGCTGTGGATACCGTCTTCACAGTTTCTTTTAGAGGCTTTCTTTCTATATTGAAAGTCAAGACTCCTGTTTTATCCAAAAATGTCTCAGGATTGACATCGCCATTATGGCTGCAGTTGTTACTGCTGCACTGTTGCCAAGGCAGCCAAAATATAGACCTGGGTTCAAAGTAGTTGCTGGGTGTGGAAGAGGGTGGTCACTTCCACTTTCATGAATACAGCTGCTCTGAATGTGACAAATACCATTATCATCATGGGTCTTATTACCTCCAACCACAAGGTGCTATCTGAACAAATGCTCGGTTTTAACTGTCAGACTCTTGAATATGTCACATTTTTCTTTGGATTATTGGGTGATTGCAGCAGCTGTTTGTAAACATTGTAAAGCCTACATTAGGTACAGAATGGGCAAGAATATTTTGACCCGAACGTCTGCCCTCTGAACCACTGCTAGGAATGCAGCATGTCTGCTGACACTTAAAGCAATAGATTGAAATAGCAACTGGGATCAACTTCCAGCTGAATAAGTCAATAGGCATTTTCAGTTTCAGACTCCATCTGGGTCCGTTTTCTTTCATCGGCTGGCCTGAGAGTATCCCCGGGTATTTGGACCATACTGCAGAAGAGGGGTGGGGGTGGGGGTGGGGAGCGGGGGATGGCAAGTAGGGATTTCCACCAAGATTTTGTCTGGGCAGTCCTTTCACTAAAAGTCTAATATATGCCCCTCGATAGTGCAAGTTACCAGTGCTTGTCGAAAAGCATTCATTCCTTTTCTTTAGAAATAGGGACACGAGCAACTTTAGAATTTGTCATGCTCTGATCTCTTTCATTCTGTAAATACCCCATGCTATTTTATGTAGTGGTAATGAGTTAGATATTTCTAGTGCTTGCCTGGTAAGCAGTCATGAGGGCTGTTGTAATAAATAAATAGTAGGAGCACATTGCTCTGATAATAGCAACTTTCATTGAAGGATGCGAATGTGCCTTGCGAAAGAGTGATACCGAATCCTTAGAAAGGCGTTTATTAGCAGAAATATAATACACCAATTTTTAAACGAAACGGTAAAGCAGAGTGGAGAGAGAATCTCTGACACTGTGTCTCTAGTGTCAGTTGTCATTTTGGACACCTGGGCTCTCCGCCCAAGCAGTTGAGAAGCTAAGAAAATTCTAGTATGAAAGTGCACTTATAGCTCATTGAGTATTATGAGAAATATTGTCCTCAGGACTTCCAGATTTTATACATACCACATATCTTCCAACAAGTTATGGTAGACAGTCACCTTTGAAAGTAGCCAAATGATGTATATCCAGTTGAAATTTTAATTGGGCTTAAAAATAAGACTCTTACAATAATAGTCCTATTCTTTTATCTACTCTTCACAGGATAATTAGATATATTGCGGCCATAACCCTCAAAAGTTAAAAAAGTTTTCCACTGAGCTTGCTTAAATATAGTAGACTACTGTGTGTGTGTACACATAACTCTAACAACAGAGGTATAACTCATGTAGTTATCTCTAAAATAAGTACTTTCTGGAAAAAAATTAATGTTATTTTTAAAATGTTTGGGTGGTAGTTAGGTTAGAATTAAATGCATAACTACTGAGATAAGTAACTTTGTACGCGTATGCCGGAGTGACAGGACAAAGTCAGACAGACTGAGATTTAAATTCACTACAGATAATCGAGAATTGGCTAAATGTGGGATATAAGATTTCATTTAAAAGATGTAGGGGAGTCCTTTCAATGTTTTCTTTTCATGTGATGGTTGAACAAATTGAGCTTTGTTCTAGCCTCAACACACACACACACACACACACACACACACACACAAAATCTCAAAATGTGAAACAGGCAAAGTTGTGTTCTGCTCTTTTATAGGGTGAGGATGTTTGTGAAGTTTCTCACTTTGTTCACATGATGCCTTGAAATAAAGAAGGCACTTTCATTTGAGCATGTGTCCTGAATTTCTTTATAAAATTAAAATTGAAAATGGAGGCTAGGAATAGTACCTGAGATCTTTTACATCTGTTTTGTCATGAAAATTATTCTTTGTCAAACCTGGCCCGTGTAAGTGGTGGGAAGAAGTCAATTTTTGTTCTATTGCCTTCTGCATCTCTCTCTATTATTCTAGTGTATATTCTAGTACATTTTTCTAGATTGTGTTCCCACTCCAAAGCCCTAAGGAGCCCACAGTTTGGTGCCCTTAAGAATGTAAGATTTTTAGAAAGTGCCCTATCTATATATTTCGTTGATGCTCATCAATTGTTAGTTTTCTGGACTACCATTCTGAGTGCCATGGACTGTAATGAAATGATACCAATATACTACACATCCTATGTAACAAGCAAGCATCCATTCTATCAAGGGATTTTACTCAGAGAATTTTCTACAGAAATAATGTTACAAACGGTTGCTGTGCTTCTAAATTCACAGGAAACAAATAAAACAAAATCTTGAACTTATATTTAACATTGAGTATCTCTGCTCCCCTCCTGGCCCCCCCTTCTCCTAATCGGAAATGTCACTCTCCTAGAATAGGTGATCTCAGCTGTGTTGGTAGAAAACAACCTGAGAGTACTAATTCCCACTCTTTCATGAAAGTGAAAATGACTGTTAATCCCTTAAACTCCCAAAGGTTGAGTGGTTAGAATAGTTGTTACTGAAATAATTCATGTATTTGTAGAACCATAATACAACAGAAAAACAACAGCTAAAAATGTTCAGATAATATGTAAGGATTTATTTTGCAGCCAACGCATGGACAAATCATACCAGCCTAGACTTTTAGCTCTGGATCTTTTTGTCTACAGTGCTCTTGATTCAGGGACCTTTTTCATTTTCAACTTCTTGCTCCATAGAATCTGTAAAAAGTCCCATACGTCTACATTGTGGTTCCCAGTTCAGCAGCTGTGAAGGACTAGTGTGTGGGAAAATGTGGCAGGAAAGAATGTATTATGTACATTGATTTGAGGTAAATCAGAAACCCTGGGTATTTGCATTCAGCTAGGGACTTTCTGGGGATAGTGACTTAACTGGAACTGTGAGGTGTTCAGGCTCTGTGGAAGGCAGTTGAGAAAATATTGAAGTCTCTCAAATCACACTATTTTTGTGACCCTTCGTATTCTTTATCTGTAATTCAAGTATTCACTTTTGCTACTTTCTAAGCGAAATACTAGTTTATAAATAATGAACCTGGCTTTTTAGCCATGGTCCTAGCATTCACTAGCTCTGTGTTCTTAGAAAAATCACTTCATCTCTTTTGGTCTCAGTTCTCTCATGAGTCAGATGAGATGGTGATTCTAGCTGTGCCTGAAAAGATGATGGAGACCCGATAAACTATTAGATACAAGCATGCTTAGACAAAGTTAGGAACATTATGCAAATTTAACCTATTTTAATTAAATACTATAAGATGGAACAAAATGCAACCTTAAAATATTTTCTCTTCCTCTATATTAGAACTAATTTATTGTGGAAATGAAGTTGAATATATTTAGAAATTAAAATGTCACTACTTTCTTGAAACTGAAATTAATTGCCATTTCAGGTTTTATAAAGTAATTGTTGGGATACCTACATACAAATGCTTATTTTATGCCTTTTAGGGTGCCAGGAAACTCAATGTACTTCTAAGGATCCTTTAACACTTGAAACAACATATATTTATCTCCCTTTTATGGTCTGTGCCTTTTTCTTTTATTTGCGGGGTACCAAGTTTTATTCTAGGTACAGATTCGAAGATATTTGAACATATGTGATAAACTAAAATTAAACTAAACTAAAATTAAACTAAAACTGAACTAAAATTAAAAATAGGGTTTTAATTTTATATCATACAAAGCATTTATTAGAGTGCATGGTTTTATTTTGGAATCCAAGAAACAGCCTTTGGTAACTTCAAGTTGTAATTGAGGAAATATTTCAGAGGATTGGGTCCTGTGTTTAACAGATTGAAATGGAGACAAGAAAGAGTAAAGCTTTCTATATTATTGTCACTGAGGTCCATTTATACCCACAGCGCGTGAAGCATTAGAAAATACAAGTCAAAATGAAGTACATTCAGCCAGACATTTCTACTTTACCCAAAAAGATGGTCTAGGGCAAAACCGAACATTATATGATTCATTTTCATAGATTGCCATTGCCTAGATTTAGGATTATGGCATTTGTCATATGTCTAATTGATAGCTCTATTTGATGAAAATCTGAATTAGTTTCAACTATCAATACTAATCTAAAGTATTTCACATTGGATCTTATTCTTTCTAAACTAAAACATCATACTATATACCAAATGTAAAACCAAAAACCAATTAGGAACATATTTTAAATATATCTTTATAGTACATGTTTATTATATATTATGATATTAATATATAAATATATGCATATGTAATTAATCTCAAGTCTTCTTAATATTATTCTATCACAAAATCAGGTTTTTTCCTGGATTTATGTTAATATTGTACTTTAAAATTATTTTTATCCTCTTTATCTATGAAGGGCTCTGGTAACTCTATAAAATATCCAGACACTTAACATACACTGATTTATTGAACATTAAGGTGACTTGAGTGCCAAAACCAGGTACTTGGGAATTTAGCAGACTTAGACTGCCTTTGAATCAGAGCATTGTTCACAGCTTCAGCAGAAAGCAAATTGGACCAGGTGGGCTCCATTATGTCCCTTGCTATGTAACTTGGCCCAGAGAGTTGGAGAAGAATAGCCACTCACCTCTAAAATGAAAATAATGAAGGTGAAAGGGTGAGTTTGGGTATCACCTTGACTCCTGACTCTCCCTTACCCTTACTTCTAAACAACACCAAGTCCATCTCTTAAACTTCTGTTACATTCATGAGTTTCTCTACCACATCCTCTCCAGTCACCATTATTTCTCCCCTGAATCACTGAAACAGTTTCCTAAATGGTTTCTTATAGTTGACCCCCCCTGAAATTAGTTTCCCAGATTGCAGTAGTATAATCATCCAAAATTCAAATAATATCAAATCTACTGAAAAAGTCTTATATCACTTCCCGTAGTCCAGAGGACAAATGGATATGTTTGCTTTGTTTGTTCACATTCGTCTTTTATTTGGTGGGTTTTCCTCAGCTTTCTCAAGATTTTTGGATGTGTAGTCACAACTTATAAATGATGGACTATATTGAATAGTAAAAGTAGCTGGCACATATTCTGTTTGCTCTTGTTTGGGACTGTTTCCCCATGAGGCCTCTCACCTCAGTGAGAATCAGGCTACTGAAGGTTCTGCGTAAGTAGGGAAAGTCAGGGGAATGTTTTGACAGGCAGTTTCTTTCAAGTGCCCCGGGAAAAAAAGCAAGTTACAGAACAGGAACCTCCTCCAGGCCTAATATATTCCACTCCCAAAAGGGAGTGCTTTCTGATTCTCACTTTAGACCTGTTGTTTTGTGTGTCTGCGTGGCAGTCTAGAGGTGTGTGGAGGTCTGCTCGACTTCGCTCTCAGACAGCAGCAGATATCTTCACAAGAGAACTTTCTTAGCAACATTACCCACATGCCCACTTGATTTTGAGAACAGCTCTTGGGCTTTCACTGCTAGGCAGAAGCCTTTGCTGCCAAACCATAGCTCTGTTTACACCTGTAGAGGTAGAGAGTTCAACTTCCCCAGTCGTTTGGAAAGCAGATTGCTAAATAATGACCTAGGATTGGCCCCTGGCCTATCACTGCCCTCTGTGTTTATTGATAACACTTCGGGGATCTCTTGTGACTTTTGCTAAATTTTATCTTTCATTTCTCCAATAAAAATTCCCAGGATTTTTATAAAATTTTGGTTCACTGGTGATACACATTTCTTGTTTCCCAGAGTGTCATGGTGTCATTCATTTAAATTTATCATTTCAAAGAGAATTTGAGAGAAAGAAAATACAGATTTGAGTTTAGATGACTATTATGAATGAGAAGATTAAGTATACTTTTAATTTTTTTTGGAAAAATAGTTTGAATAAATTAATAATTAGATCTAGGAGAACTCTTTTTTAAACACCATTAAGAATTTCACAACCTATGTGTCCATCTATGGATAAATGGATAAAGAGGTGGTGGTATATGTATACAGTGAAATATTATTCAGCCATTTGCTGAAACACGGATGGACCTTAAGGAAATTATGCTAAATGAAATAAGTTAGAAACAAGTACTGTATGGTCTCATACAGTGTGTGGAATTAAAACCAAAACCAAAACCAAAAACAGCCTCATAGAAAAAAGATTGCTNCCAGGATTTTTATAAAATTTTGGTTCACTGGTGATACACATTTCTTGTTTCCCAGAGTGTCATGGTGTCATTCATTTAAATTTATCATTTCAAAGAGAATTTGAGAGAAAGAAAATACAGATTTGAGTTTAGATGACTATTATGAATGAGAAGATTAAGTATACTTTTAATTTTTTTTGGAAAAATAGTTTGAATAAATTAATAATTAGATCTAGGAGAACTCTCTTTTTTAAACACCATTAACAATTTCACAACCTATGTGTCCATCTATGGATAAACGGATAAAGAGGTGGTGGTATATGTATACAGTGAAATATTATTCAGCCATTTGCCGAAACACGGATGGACCTTAAGGAAATTATGCTAAATGAAATAGGTTAGAAACAAGTACTGTATGGTCTCATACAGTGTGTGGAATTAAAACCAAAACCAAAACCAAAAACAGCCTCATAGAAAAAAGATTGCTATTGTGTTTACCAGAACCTGGGAGGGTGGGAATGGGGAATTGGATGAAGGTGGTCAAAAGGTACAAACTTTTAGTTTTAAGACAAATAAGTACTAGGGATGTAATGTAGAATGTGATGACTGTAGTTAACACTGATATATGGTATATTTGAAAATTGTTGAGAGAGTAAATCCTAAGAATTATCATCAGAAGGAAAAAAATACTTTTTTTCTTTTTTTTTAATACCTGTATGAGATGATGAATGTTAACTAAACTTACTGTGGCAGTCGCTTTATAATATATGTAAGTCAAATCATTATGCTGTCTACATTAAATATATACAGTGCTATATATCAGTTCTATGTCAATAAAACTGGAAAAAAAGAATTTCAAAAATATTTCTCTTAATTTACATTTTTATTTATTCTTATTTGAGAAGACCCTCCAGGAATCAGTTTATAAAACAACTATCTGACCATATCAAAATTAATAAAATTATCTTTATAAAGATTCTGTTTTCTAATTTAGATATTATTTTAAGGAATTTTAACTTGTTAATTATAAAATATCAATAATCAATGATAGGAAGATGTGTCAAACTGATGGTTAGTGAATATGCCATTTTGTTNGGAAGATGTGTCAAGCTGATGGTTAGTGAATATGCCATTTTGTTGCTAAAATGTAATAAATGATATTTAGGACATTTTCAGTTATTTAAACAAAACCTTATTTATTATGCCAGTCCTCAGCCAATCTTCTTGATGATTCTTTCCATCACAGTATAATTTTCAATTATCACATTTTCTTAAAGTCAATTGAAATTATAGTAATTAATGGAGATTAACTAAATTATATACCTTTTTGAACTCTCCTAACAACTAGAAGATTACTGACAAATGATTCAGTGAAGATTTGAAAACTATCATAATATACCCAAAGGAACTGGTTATTTTAAGATATACATAATGGTAAAAAAGGAGAACCAGAAAGAATCAAATACATGGGGTCTTTCTTCTCAAAATGGCTGTAAATATTATTGATGGACACCAAACAATAATCCTCACTGAAATCTAATGTTAGAAGTAAGTCTATGGGTTGTACATACATTTCACACAAAATTCCATTAAATCTGTCTGAGGAGATAATCCATGGGATGAGCAAAAAATGGTTCTGTGGTAGGAAATGACTTTTAACTAAAGGTTAAGTAAAATTATACTGATGTTATTTTAAACTGATTGCTGAAGACATAATTTCTTTGGAATTGTCCTTAGTTCAGTTTTGTCTCTACTTCTGTTTTTGTATTGTTTTTGTTTTAATCTTTAGCACCCCTTTATTTCCCTGATAGCCATATTTTCATCTCCACCTGCTTCTGTCAGTCTCCCAAACCAGATCCTCTGTCCAGGGTCTATCAGTGGTTATCTTACCTTTCACAGAGCTCTTTGTGCATGGGAAACCTCCCTATTACTTTACCCCTCTCTCCCATGATTATCTTTTGTTCTATCACCAGTCAGTATGAAAGGCAAGTATACATTTGGTTAGATATTTCTATCATGACTAAAATTCTAAATGGTGGATGACAAAACTGTGGTGATAATTTAAACCACTCAAGACTAAAATATTCTAAAGGCAATTATTATTTCTATTGCTGATCTTTCCAAAATATCTTGCAAATTATACATATCATAATAGTCTATATCTTTTATCTTGAAGAGAAATATTTTTTGTCTCAAAACAGTATAAAAGTAGTGCATAGGGGAGACTGGGTGGCTCAGTTGGCTAAGTGTCTGACTCAGTTTTGGCTCAGCTCATGATCTCAGGGTGATGAGATGGAGCCCCACGGTGGATTCCATGCTGGGCATGAAGCCTGCTTAGGTTCTCTCCCCCTCCCTCCGCTTGCATGCGTGATCTCTCTCTCTAAAAAAGGAAGGGAGGGAGGGAATATAAATACAACTATTTTAATGTTTTCTAGCCATTCTATCTATAAAAATATCCATTTTAAATTATATATACACCTGATAATGCCTCTGCATTAGAGTTATAATTAAAGTACACTTTGAAACTTCAGCTATCAATATACTGATACCCAAATTTTTCTTTATTAGTATTAATAACAGCAGTTCTCACAATTCTTACATTCCTAAAAACCAAACTTGCTTCCTAAATTATGATTATAGTGTATTCTAGAAAATTGTTTCAACAGTTAAGTAAGTACTTTAGGTAAAATGAGTGTCTCTAACACACATGCAAGTGTGTTTACACACAGAGGTTTAAAATACAGTAGTAGGTAAATTTCGACAAGGTAAGGTGAAATGGAGTGAAAAGAAGGTTTTAATTTTAGTTTTTTCAAATGGAATTTAATTCAAGAGCTAAGACACATTTTATATTAAAAATATCTAGCTCTACTTGATACTTTTTCATGAAATGTTGCCTATTAATGCTGAATGGATTTCTCTATAATTTGATCTCAGAGAGTTCACACAGCCTAAGAACAGGAAAAATGAAAGATTACTCAAAGATATCAAATAACTGAAAAATAGAAATTTTGTTTAACATTAAAATAAAGACCTCATCAGGGCAACACTTTTAAATAATTTTGAGAGTCATAGCCACAAGTTCAACAGCCACTAGTTGGGTATTTCTACTAAGTAAAGCATTACATAATGTTCTGGAGAAAGACACAGAGAATCCAGGAAGACTCCTTCATTTAAAGAGATTAGAACTAAAATGGAAGATAGAATGTCATAATATTGATAATCAAAGAAGGGGCAGAGGTAAATTCTGTGGGGTTAAGAATCTTTGATATAATACAAGTTTGCTTTAAACTGTTCTACAAGACAGCTTCCATTTCTTAATTCTTATAAATACACAATGAAAGTTGTAGGTTGTTCTCAAATCTTACATGTAATCAGAACAGCTTTTTGCTTCCCACCTCAAGGTCAGTCTCAATATAGAGTCACATCAGAAAGAACTCAGATCTGAGGAAAATGACTTTTAAAATAAATTATTGTCCATCATCTTTTTAGAAGGCGATGAAGGCACAACAAATTGCACAAACACTGTAAATCTTTAAACTAATTCCTTGTCCAGTTCTTTCCCCAGGGTCTTAGACATCAAACAATTGTTCATATTTTTCTTCTTTTTAAAAAATGCTGGGTGATTTTTCTAATAAACCTTTCCATTTTGGGATAATTTTAGATTTCAGCAATACTGAAATGGGAATGTAGATTTCCCCTCTATTCCTCATGAAGTTTTCCCTAATGTTAACATCTTACATCGCCATGGTATATCCGTGAAAACTAAGAAGTCAACACTGGTACATTGCTTTTAACTAAACTCGAGACTTAATTTAGATTGCAGTTTTTAGATCAGTGTTCTTTTTCCTTGTCCCATGATTGATTTCAGAATACCACCTTGCATTCAATCATCCTTCCTCCTTTAGTTTTCTCTGATCTGTGGCATTTTATCCATCTTTCTTTATTTTAAATGTTTTTAATAGTTTAGAGGATTACTGGTCAGGTATTTTGTAGACTGTTCTTTGATATGGTCTTCTCTGGTATATTTCTCATGTTTAGTCTGGGGTTGTGGGTTTTAGAAAATAACACATGGGTGAATTTCCTTCCTTATCATATCAAGGTGTACTTCTTATCATATGATATATCGGGATGATGTTAACATGCTCATTTGGGGGAAGGCCACGTTTGCTAGATTTCTCCTCTGTAAACTACTATGNGTGGGTTTTAGAAAATAACACATGGGTGAATTTCCTTCCTTATATCAAGGTGTACTTCTTATCATATGATATATCGGGATGAGGTTAACATGCTCATTTGGGGGAAGGCCACGTTTGCTAGATTTCTCCTCTGTAAACTACTATGCTTTCTGTTTCCATATTCCCTTCTTTGGATGAGTTACTAAATCCATCACATATTCAAGATGTGTGTGTG
The DNA here is from genome assembly GCA_002007465.1 of Ailurus styani. Classification (NCBI taxonomy): domain Eukaryota; kingdom Metazoa; phylum Chordata; class Mammalia; order Carnivora; family Ailuridae; genus Ailurus; species Ailurus styani. Next base: position 1,787,385 of record LNAC01000125.1, read on the forward strand.
TGTGTGTGTGTGTGTGTGTGTGTGTGTGTGTGGTGTGATGGTGGTGAAGGAGGTTGGGGAAATATGCTCTTAGGAGTGTCTACATGTATATTTGAAATTCTTTTGTAAATGATGATTGCCTATTCTCCCCCATTTATTTATTTTTATTTTGTTATTTGTGTATGCCAGTGTGTATTCATATATATCTATTTTATACAATTTTATATCATTGTACTTGGTTGAATAGTACCTCTAAATGTTCCTGCCCACCCAATTCTGTGAATGTAACTTTATTTGGCAACAGGGTCTTTGCATATTTAATCTAGTTAACATGAGGTCATGCTGAATTAGGATGGATCATAAATCCAGTATCAGTCATGTCCTTATAAGAGGGAAATTTGGCACACTCACAGGAGTGAACACCATGGCAGAGGTAGAGACTAGAATGATGTGGCCTTATAAACCATAAAGCCAAGTATTGCTTGCCACCACTAGAATGAAGAAAGAAATGAGAAAAAATCCTCCCCAAGAGCCTCCCAAGAGAGCACTTCTCAGCTAATACCTGGTTTTCAGATTTCTAGACTCCAGAACTGGCAGAAAATAAATTTGTTTTATTTGTTTTATTTATTTAAGCCACCCAGTTTGTGGTAATTTTTTACGGCAACATGCAAAGCCAATAAAATTATGCTCTTTGTTTTGTTGCTCAAATTTTTCCAAGTTTGACCACTGCGAGATCATTCAGTTTGGCACTTACATCCCTTTGACATGTCCCATCCCGTGCTGGATTTTTATACTCACTTTTCTCTTCTCTTTTTTGTCAGTGTTCTCTGACTTTTTCTTGTACATCACTTTTTCTCTCTTCCGGATCCTACCTTCTCCTTTGTAGGTAGTACAAGACTGAACTTTCCCTGTAGCCTTCCTTTTATCTTCTCTACCTGTCACCCAAGGACCTCTTAACTGACCAGTTAAGTCAACTTCCTATCCAGAAGAACATGAAAGGGGGACAGTAAGGAGAAGCCATAAGTGATGTGTCTTTTAGTAGCTTTTTTGTGTATCTGTCACATAATTGGTAGGCCCCATATTTAACTGGTTATCTTTCTGATTACTAAATATTTAATATTTACTGAATTAGTTTTTTAATGTTCAATCACAAATCCGGACTTCTCACTCTTTCCAAAATAACATAAATTAATATTAAAAACAAGTATAAGATTTGGTGGCTTACAAATTTTAAAATTATTACACATCTTTAAAAAATTATCATATATCTTAAAATCAAACAACAAATACATGTAGCAAAATTTTCTGTGGGACATGGCATAAAGTTAGCAAGGAGAAATCAAGCAAAGTAAAATGTTCTCTTTCTACTTGACCATTATCTCATTCAAGAATTCCAACCAATGATTTTTTATGAAATTTTATTAGTGCAATTATCCTGTAGCAAAATGCATAGACAAAATATTTACTTCTTTTTGTATTGCTGTCCAATTAACAACACAACAGATAGATTTCATTCAGTCTGTAGGAAATTAGCAAATTAAGCACCAGGGGAATAATCCACAAACTAGATAATTACATAAATTGATTAAAAAATCTTCCATCCTGAGATTCTTCTTGATAAATGGAAAAGTAAACAATTCAAATTTCACCATCCTGATATAGGAAGGAAATGTAATGACAGCAGTTTTTCTCATATTTCATGTACATGTCATCCCTATTCTGTGACAGCGTAGCAAAGATAAAGGACTAAAAAACAGGGGAAAATGTCATGGGAAAAAAATTGCAAATTAGAGTAAAGAAAAGGTTTAATTTTTCATGATTCAGTGCAAGCCCCGTATTTAGCCATTATCCCCCCCCTCCTTTTTTTTTTTGCTCCAGTGAGCTCACTGGAGAGCCTTATTCTAACCCACACTGAGGCTTGTCTAATGCATAACTATACTATTAGAAGCTTAGAGGGTCCAATTTCTATTTGATTTCTTATATAAGAATGCCTAAACTTGAAAGTAAAAATCAAATATTCAATAAAAACTGATTAAATTCTTCAGAATTTTTAGAGTTTCTTGCTATTCTGAATTGGTTATCTACCCTGAATCTCAAAGAAATGTACTTATTTTGAGGCTTTACTTGGGGTATACTAGCATTGTCTCAAATTTATGTTCATAATATTGTGATAAATTAATATCTGTAAAAAACATTTTTATGGATCATTGCACACAAATATGTGTAAAGTATGGCCTTCGCTTAACCTAAAAGTATAGGGAATCTTCCTAGCGTATTATGTAAATCTAGTATATTGGTAGTATGTGTTATGTCTACCCAGCGTAGCCATTGGCAGCCATGCACACAGAGAAAAAGGGTTGGAAAATCATATTTGAATGCACTTTAATATCGTTAAATGAAGAAGCATGCAACAGAGCAGTTGCCAGAATGCACTACAAGAAAATGCCTTATGCATGGTATATAAATGTCTGGAAAATTTAGATTGTGATCCAGTAATCTAAGTAAAGATATACACAGAAATAATAATGAAAATAACTCCATAGTGCATAAAAGTTGTCATCCATTCTCTTATAGCTGATTACCTGATGTCATATATAATCTGAGCCCATATGATACCAGATAGTCAAAGAACTCTAAGACAAGGCTGAGCATACATAGTGTTTTCTTGAAATGATGAATTCTATATGAGAAGGAAGGATGAATCATTAAGGTTTAGTATATTTGAGACCTATGATATATGTTGTTATTATTTTCAATTATCCACTCTTTCCCCTGAACAAGTATAATTCCCCCCTACCCCCAAGTTACCATGCCTTTCTGTAGGTAGACACTTTCCTACCTCATTGTCGGGATTAGCCACGTGACTTGTTTTTTGCCAACGAATGCGGCATATACCCTCTCAGCTGAAGCTTTAAATGCGCTTGTGTGGTTTGGTTGGGTTCTTGCTTCTATCCTCTTCCAAAACAACAGCATATCCCAGATAGAAGCTGCCTTCAGCCTAGGTTCATAGAATGAGAAGATATTTGGGGAAAAGCTGAGCTAACTTGCAAACCTGCAGGCAAAAAATTAATGTCTGTTGTTATAAGTGACTAAGATTCTGGAGTTATTGTTAAAGCACTATAAGGTGACTAATATAACACAAGAGAGAGTTTTAAATTCAGTATTCATTTTCTAATCATCCAGGACCCTCTGTCAATTTACTATCTCCCTGAATAAATATAAGTTAATGAAGGTGGCTGCTCAGAAGTTTAAGATGGTCAGACCTCCTGACTGTCATCCGTGGATTTACTTGTTAGACTCCACTGGCTGGAATTACTTTGGCTTTTAAGCCGTTTAAGATTTTACACCTCCATTGGACCATTCTCTCTAAGATGTTTTGAGATGTGAGGTTTCTAGGCTGAAATGTTTTGTTTTTGGACTTTTTATTTGACCCTGTCTTTTATTTATAGACTATTATGAAGGAGTAACACCACACTGACATTGAAATGTGTCAAGCCTCTGTTACTGGCAGGTGTAAAACCAGAATTCTACCTGGACCTGTGTTTTTCTCTTATTAAAAGTATAGGAGGGTCACTTAGACTGTAGAGAAGAACATCTACCAAACCCAAGTTTGAGGTGGATTCCAAAGGCAGTATATATCAAACTAAAGAGATCTGTGTGCAAAAGGAAGTTCAATAAAGGTATTATGGGAGGAAATGACATAATTATTTCTAGTTTTTAGATGCATAATTCTAGTCTCAAAATGGTACCAAGGGTAGTGTAGCAAGAAAATTGTGGCAGAAAAATAGGAAGATTTTCCAAAATCTGTAGTGCAGGCAAGCCAAATTTTCTGAAGGCATGGAGTGCAACAATAGTAGTGAAGATAGGCAGACACGCATTTGGGATATTTTAATGTGATCTCGCCAACCAGAATAGATTCAATGTGGTGGCGGTAGTATTGTTGCTTTAATTAAATATATTGCACATTTGACAATATAACAAATGAAAAGTGATCTAAGAGATACTCTATATGTGAGATGATGCTATTAATTAACCATGTAATAGTGTGTGTGAAGTGAGCAGAGAGAGGAAAGGCTAAGTAACTCCAACCTTTTAGGAAGAGAAAATACAAAAAAGGAAAAGAAACGGTGGCTGAAAAGTGACTACGGTTGCTAAATAACACACATTACATGATTGGATGCATTTCTTTATGAGATACTATTGTAAAAATTGGAAGTGACAGATGATGCCTCCTTTACTCATAAAGGAATTTACTTAATTTGGCTTATTTATTCTTAGCACTGCAAAAAATAAGTTCATTCCTATAAATTTCAGTGTGGCAGCTTGACTAAATAAAATTGTTATTACTAACGTTTTATTTCTGAATAGTTAAACGTTAACAAGTTAGTCAAGTAACTCAGACAACAGAGGTTAATAGCATTTAGAATAGAATGTTTTTATTTCTTTTTCGAGGCCCACAGGTCTAGAGAAACTGGGATTGAAGTGTCTTAGGCCAGGGTCAAATCCTCTGGGTTCAACATAGGTGATATGAATACTAGTCAAGATTAAGACCTTAAGGATGAAAAAATAGTGAGTCAGAATGGAGAGATTCCAAACTAATAATCACAGTCAGCAAAATCTAACATCCTGAGTCTCTGCTGAAGGGAGATGATGACTCATTAATTATACAGAGCATCTCTGAATACAGTTTTCACACATTTCCGTATTCTAACCCATTTTGCCCCTCCCTAAGTGAGGACTGAACACAAAATGTGGAGTTAAAACTTCCTTAAGGAAGGAAGGAAGGGAGGGAGGGAAGGAGGGAGGGTGGGAGGGTAGGAGGGGAAGGAGGGAGAGAGGAAGGTTGGATGGAAGGGAGAGAGGAGAGGAAACTTTACACTTATGCATTACATTATAAATATACTAGTTCCAGAATTAAATAGTCTTACCCTGAAGATGGCCTTTTGATCACTTTATTAATTGAAATTTTCTTTCCTTTTTTCAAAACCAAAATGAAAATCTCAAGTTTAACTAGGTAGGAAATAAGAGAACTATATTTTACGCCAAATGAGAAAGATGTTCAAAATTGTATTCTAGGCACTGTTTACAATTAACCCTTTTTTGATCATTCTGATGCATGCCCTGAAAAAAAGAGGTAACATTTATCACAGAAAGAGCTGTCTTGACTTTATGAAACCCCTGGTGTACTTGGGGGCTTCTCGTGGCAGCAGCCAACATTGCTGCAGGACAAAGTCATTTTCTAGTACAACTGACTGCAAGGGGGACAGTTTTGCAAAACTAAGGTGGGGAATACAAAAGTAATATTCTAGTATTAGATAATCTGCATTCTTATGTAAAGGTAAAATAATTACAGTATTGAGAAATAAATAGCTTTTTATAAATAAATAGAGCGTTCTTCTTGCAAGATACAAATGTAACAAAATCTCCCATTTCTTATATCTCCCTAATATATCCATGAAATTGTTAAAAAAAAATCCTTAATTTATTATTTAAAAGAATGACAAATCAAATTTCCAAAACTTACAAGAATTTCTAGATTCTCTCACCTAATGGGAAAGAACCCAAGAACAGTGTCTTCTGTCATTCAGATCCCTAGGCAGTCTTTCTGGAAAATGTGCTGCCAAGGGTCAGGTGTTTCAAACAAAGGAGGTATGAACTGCAACAATTACAGTTACAGCTTGGATTTCTGGAACCTGGCTTAGTAGGCTCAATCTCCTGGATGCAATTTAGGGAATATAATATTGAGGATGGCCTCAACATTTCAGCCTGTAGTATGACCATTTGTGTCAGGCCTGAATGAAGAAAAAAGTAGATGCAAGAATTGGCTTGTGTGCGTACAGTCAAAAATAGAGTATTATGCACTTCAAAGTTTGTTAAGAGGGTGTATCTCATTGTAAGTGTTCTTACCTAGAAAACAAAATAAACAGACACAGGGAAACATTTGGAAGTGATGGTTATGTTTATTACCTTGATTGTGGTTATAGTGTCACAGGTGTATGCATATGTCTGAACTCATCAGTTGTTTACATTAAAAATGTGCAGTTTTTTGCATTTCAATTATACTCCAATAAACCTGAAAAAAAATTGGCCTAAGCCTTAAGTCCAATTCTGAGGGTCTAAGAAAAGGGGCAGGAATGAAATGCTTGTCTCCAGTTGACACAATCCTAATTTTTAAATACAGAAGATATACTCTGCTACTAAGAAGAGCCAATCTTTACCGTGCAGAGTATGGGAAGGAGAATAAAACTTCTCTCCAAGACAGTGTGCTCTTCCATCCCAAGTCCATGTGATACATCATGCCAATAATTCTTCAATGAATATAAAGCCCCTACACAAGAACAAAAGTTTTAGCATCAAAGAAATAAATTTCCTTTGTTGCCCCACTAAGACATTTCTTGAGTATATAGCTGGATCTTGAATTTTTTCTTCCAGCAATGGCACCAGTAGGACTTCACCCAGTATGAAATATAGCCATAAACTGAGTACTTGGCACCATACTGCAAAACTGGTTTTTCTTAGAAATTCCCTAAGATTTAGCCAAATAATCATCAGGGAATGGGGCGCCTGGGTGGCTCAGTGGGTTAAGCCTCTGCCTTCGGCTCAGGTCATGATCTCAGGTTCCTGGGACCCTGCATCGGGCTCTCTGCTCAGCGGGGAGCCTGCTTCCCTCCCTCCCCCCGCCTGCCTCTCTGCCTACTTGTGATCTCTCTGTCAAATAAATAAATAAAATCTTAAAAAAATAATAATCAGGGAAGATGAGGAACAATAATAATAACTGATTTGGTCAAGTTTTAAAGAACCAAGTAAAAGAAAAAAAGATGAGGGAAAAAACATCTGTGCCATCCCTGATATAGAACAACACAAAAGTAAATTTTGAAAATAGCTTCTTTTCTTTTGTAAGTAGTAAAAGAGAGACAGCAGAATAGCTGGGAAACAAAAGCTGACTTGATCAAGTCTTATTGAAGAACAAATTGTTGTTTAAAATAATTAAGTAGTGAAAATTAAATAGTCTGGCCGTAAGTTCATGTAACAGGAAATAGAATTAAGAAACATGTGAAGTGTGGAAGATATCATAAAGAATGAGATAAAATGACAGACATAGAAGACAGTGGAAGAATATTACCATTTTTAAAATTTCTAATGAAATTATATCTGGGTGATGATTACCAGTGCCAATTAATATCACAAACTGAGATACCTGGAAATTTTATACATTATGAACGAAGTATACAACACCAGTTATGGAGAATTTTTGCCAAAAATTCAAACTTGAATCTCATTGGACCTAATGACCCAATCCCAGTGTGCAGAGTCCAGAGGAACATATGAAAATGCAGTAAGAAATATCTGACTATGGGAAATTCTGTGCAAGAAGTAGTGCAATGTCTTCGACAGATCCATTGGAGAGAAAAAAGAAAATAGAGAGTAAATTAGAAAATACTTGAGAAGCTTAACCAAATCTAAATCTAAACTGAATCTAAAGTTGGTATCAAGTCAATGCCAGCATATAAGGGAAGGCTAGCCTCAGAATACTTAAAGCAAGACAGTAATACATAAATGTCATGCAGAACTAAATTTTCATTAATTGGTGGCTGGAGTTAAAGAGTGAGGGAGTTTGAGGGGACAGGAAGCTTCTTTCTCCTCTATAGGTTGGGGTTCTATCCACCTAACACTCCTGGCCTTTCCGTTTCCCAGATTATACAAAAGCAGGAGCAGCTAAGGCAGAGATTTAACTGTGGGAGAGGGGAGGAGGGTCACAGAGGGCAAGCTCCTTGAGTTTTTATAACAATGGGTTAAAAACAATATCACTGCCTTTAAATTGATGAGCAAATGTGTTTCATGGACTAGTGAAATCCTAATTTAAATTGTGAACTCCATCCCTAGACAGACAGTTATAGATCGGCTAACTCAAATCCACTTTATATTCAGTATTAGGAAGGAAAAAGTGAAGAGAGTAAATAAGGCTCAAGAATTACCTTCCATTTTGTTCCCAATTGGTTAATTACATATGAGAAGGAAAATTTCCTTCACAAGTGTATGTATTATGCCTAGGCAATTCCATAAGAGGCGGTGGAAATCACCTCAGTGCCAGAGATCTGAAAATGCCGGCTTAGAAAGAGGCCGTGGTCTTTGTGGCTGGAAAGTCACTCAGTTCAGTTCTGCAGCACAGAAAAGAGGGACCAGAGGGAAACGGGAATTCAGATGCTTACCATATACTGTTTAGGCAAGAAAGAACTTTGTGAAAGACCTCACAATGGGGATGCTACCAAGTCATATTCTGCCACACAAACATATGGAAGAATGTAATGCGGTTTCTGGAGAGGAATTTTTTTTCTCTTTTCTCTCTCTGGACTGTCCCTAATTCAGTATGCATATGGTAGACAATGAATGCCCCAGTCTTGGTTCTGAGCTCCAACATCCAACACAGATTAAACATTCTCTTTGAATTACAGTTCCCAGTTGACACATAGGAAAATCTGTTTTTGCCCAAAGTTAGGGGTCCAGTCCACCACACAACAAACAGTGACTGGGGGCTAGGTAGGGGGACAGTAGAATCCTGTGATACAGGCATGGAGGTTAGTCCCCTTGGCAGACTTTGCTACTTGCCTATGTAGGATCTATTTTTTACATCATTATTTTTATAATACAATCCAGATTTTGCATGGGACAACATGTCCAGATAAAATACAACATTCCATAGGCTCTCTTGTGGTTAAACATAGCCATTTTAAAGGGAAAGACTTAGAAGGCACATACCTTTTGGCTTTGGCTTTAATATTCTTCTTCCCCAAAACTCAAATAAATGCTGGTAGCCATTTCAGGAGCTTAGAATGATAAGCCCAATGGCAAAAGATCATTCTAAACTCGGCTGAGTAGAAACCCTAAAGGAGGCCATATCATTAATGTCATGGAAAAGCCAGCATAGGAGCCCTGGACTTCTCCCCTTCAGAATATGGTGATGTGACAAAAATAAACTTTTGGTTTATGTAAGCCACTGTGAATTGTTTTCGGCCACATGTAGCCAGGTGACTTAAGTAGTGCTCCTTCGTGATCAGTTTGCGATGTCTAGATGTAACAGAGAAGTGGATCTTGACTGGCTCAGCAATCCAAACAAGACTTATTTTTAACAAATGGTAGGGATAGCAACAGTAATAAGAATATGGAAAGAAAAGAATCAATGTCAAATATACAGATAAAATCAGTGAAAAATTAAAAGCAGGGAAAGAGGTTGTACAAAAGCACAACATTTTTTATATTCCATAAAAGGTTAGACAGTATATGTAGTGTGCATTATGTAATTTGCATAATCCCGTATGATAGTCAACGTAATATAAACATCAAAGGCCGTGGTAGAAAAGGAAATATCGGTTAAACCTGACTAATAAAATTATGAAGAATATGACAAAGAGCAAACCTTATATAAAGATGAATGGAAATAAAGTACAAACAAAATAAAAAATATCAGATGGGGGAAAAATGCTAACTATGTAAGAAATGGACCCAGAGCAAAAAGAATCCACATAGCTAGAATAGTGACAAATATTTATTTTTTTTTAAAGATTTTTAGAATAGTGACAAATATTTATGAATAAGTTTTGTATAAATCTGTCATATGAGTGTAGCTATTATCAAACAACTTAGAAATTAATGTAAAAAAAAACACTAAAGAAGTTTATTATTTTGGTTTGAAAAAATTATAAAGGCCAAACATAAATAAATACCCATGCACCAAACAACATAGCACCCAAAAGAATTAAGCAAAAATATTTAGAAATACAGTATTTGTTAAAAAAATAAATAAACAGCAAGTTTTATTCTCATATATTGTGGCACATTCACTATGCAAAATTAACCTCTAGAGAAACCTCTAGAGAAAATTAAAAAGCTAGGATGAAGAAAGATGATGTTGTGGTATAGGTCTCATTTTGAATCCTGGACCCAGGTCAAATGCTGTGTAGTTCTGAAGACTCAAAAATTTCTATTTTTGAAATTAAGGAAGAATAAGGAGTAGGAGAAAGGGAAATGAGAGGAAGAGGAGCCGATGGAGAAGGGGTGGTGGGGAGGGAGAGAGGGAGGAGAAGGAGGAAGAGGAAGAGAAGAACCGCATCCAGGTCCTGTGTTAGGACCCTTGTATATATTATTTCATCATATCGTCCCATGTACATATCCCTATTAATAACAGAAGAATGAACACACTTTCAGAGGTAACTAATTTGTCAAAGATCATACAGAGTGTTTGGTTTTTAATGTCATGGTTTTTTATGATACTTGAAATTTATTTTGGGGAGGCTAACTAGTTTGAAAAAATCAAGACAAGTAATTTCATACTTTGAGGAAAACAAAATATTAAGATGTGAGGGTGATGACTTCTTGACTAGAGAGACAAAGTGGCATATTATCATTTGCTTAAAACTTGACAGACATTAATAATTAGTTTGCATTTTAACAGCCATTCACTTAAATGTGAGCGTTTCGAGAGAAACTATTTCTAGGATTATTTGCTTTTGTTTTCCATCATCATAAGCATGAAATACAGAGAGGGAAATAGCTTTAAGTAAATAAAAAGTTGTTCAGTTTATACAAAAATTGTATAATCCAGGCTAAAATATATCTGACATAGGAATCTTCACTTTCATAAAAGTAACTATTTGAAATCTTTTGAAGCACTATTCTCTTCAAACATTTTGAAACAAAAAATTTGCCTTTTGATAGGAACTATGTGTTTCATTATAAAGATGGAACATGATGTTCTGGCTTACATATTCTCTGCAGAAGGAGGTCCTTTTTTGTACTGAATTTTTAGCATATAGTAAAGATCCAGATTGTAAAAAATTAATTTCAGGCATGACAGACTGGAAGTATATATTGAACAGATCTGGGAACAGAAATGATGCAAATGCCTTTCTTCCAGCTTCTGAAAATTATGTAATGGACCAGAATTTCAGGATAGACTTCTGTTTGAGTGAAGCATGGACTCTTAATCAAAGGAGAGTACCAAAAATGACTTTTGGAAAGCAAAAGTATAAGGCAGTTTCTCACAAATGGTAGTTCCATTGCCATTGTCCCTGGAAATATCACTGTAGCTTAGCATTAGGATGTTCACATATATTTTAATTATTAGTGATGGTAGCAGAACTATGATAGAAAAAATTTTCCTGAATGAGCAAGAGTAGTAAAGGAAATTGACTCATGAAAGGAAGAAGACCATTGATGCATTAAGAGCTAGAAATAAAAATCAATGAAATTGTTTTAACTTTTCACTATGCTGCTATTATGTTTTAAAGTATTACATTGTTGGGTCACAGTCATGATGGTAACATTTACATTGCCTATACAGTGATTTATATATTATTTAGTGTTTCTACCTCAAAACAGATAAGAATGCGGATAAATAGGCTGATAAAAAGTTGAAAGATTTGTGCCTTCCTATCATTAAACCACTTAAAATATGACAGTTGCATAGAATGCAATGAATAGTGCTAGATGCTTGTTAATAAAAAAGTTTTACCATAACATTGTTGATGAATGACAGGCCTACACTCAGAAAAACTAATGAAAAATTAGTAATTCTAATACGTGAAGTGATGAGCTTATTTATATCTGTATACATATTACTAGAATTAGAAAGATAATGCCTAACTACTATCAAAAGAACAGATAAGTGGGCTTTTAGAAAGGTACTGTTAAACCAATCAGCTTATAAGTTGTCTACAAATTTTGTTCAGTTCAGTGCAACTCAACAAATGTTTATCAAGATCCTATTCTATGCCAGTTTTTCTCACAAAGTGTTTTTAGGATGGGAAGGAATACCTCCCCCCAAATAAACAAACAAGCAAAAGACATGACAAATCCATCATTCAAGAAGTATAAACAAAATGTTGTGGGAATTTACAGGGATCTCAAATGTGTGAAGCATCAGGAAAGACTTCCTAGCAGGGCCGGCATTTGAGATGGTACTATTAAAAAGGTCAAGAATTCAACATGGTGAGTTATGGCAGGGGGCAGGAGCATTACTCAAGGATGAAAGCCAGTATAAGTCTACTCCCATAAAACTGCTTATAATAAAACTCAATAAAGTCATTAGATCACTTTGACTCAATAAGTAGAAGGCAAATGATCTGTATGAAAGAGGAAGTGATATTAAGTTATACACTCAGGAGACCGACCCTAAGTACCCAGAGCTCATGAATGAGCAGCTTGTACAAAATGGATTTTCATTTCCACCTCTATCTCTAACCCATTTCCATCATCTATTTTTTCTATCAATTCCTATTTTCAACTATTATATATGTATAAAATAGCTCCTACCTAATTTTGTCTATGATAGAATAGTTACAAATGTGTATGTGTGTGTGTTTTACAGAAGTCTGCTGTTCTCAAAATACCACCCCCAGATGTCATGCCAGAGCATTTATAACGCTTCAAAGCTCACTCTGTGAAACACTTTCACAGAAATTTGTCGGAGTGACCCTGCCTAAACTCATGTCTTTAAGATGATATATAAGTGAAATTCTATACCACAAAGACTCCCAATTTAAATATAAATTCACATCTCTCTTACCAGAAAGCAGTCACCCCAAAAGATAAGAATTGTGTTATGGAAAAACCAATTTAAAAGGAGAAATATAAATAAACAGAAATGTGAAATATTAGTTTAAAAAAGAGGGAGGGGTGAGGGCAGGGGAATGTGTGTAATTGGTTTATTTTAGGATCCACTCAAAACCAAAATATTTTTATATTTTTAATCACAGAAACATTTTTTAATTTAAAATTACGGATAATGCCTTAAATTCCTATTTCTTCTTCATCTTCCCTAAACTTTTCTGAATAAATAATGTATCTTCCTCACTTAGTAGGTTTTAATTTCTCTAGTGTATTTTATGTAGATCTAAGCTGACATCTTTATTTCATTTTAAACAGTAATTTCTTTTAAAAAAAACCTCTTTTTTCAGTCTTAGAATTTTATTTCACATGGAATAGTAAATTGTCATATACTACTTGTTGGGATAGAAGTTCATACCTGTTCTGGAATGACTTTCTCCTTCTCTACTTACAATATACTCATATTTTTTAATGGAACTCCTTCATATTCCCATTTCTTATTGCTTGCTTATACACCACCTCCTCCAAGAAGTCTCCTGAAAGAAAACAAAATAATAACAACTATAGCTCTTTTTTGCTTTCATATGGCAGACACTGAGCTAAATTCTTTGCATCTTTTATTTCTTTTAATACTTTAAGAAAATCCTCTGTGGGCAGTATTGTCATTCTCATTCATAGATGAAAAAATTGAGGCTCAACACTGTTCACCGAACATTCAAGTATGTCAGATTCTGAAGAGTATGCTCTTTGTATTTTTTCTCATCCTTTTACTTGTGTGTACATGTAAATATGTGTGTGCACAAATATACATGTATCATAGTATAAATGTACATATGTGCAGATATGTATGTTTATATATGAATACATATATGTGTATGAATCTTCACGTTTCCTTTGTTAATACAGTATCTGGCACATAGTAGTTCCTCAATAAATTATTGGTTGAATAAGAAAACATCACTATATTTGTGTGAACTGTACTGAACACAGTTACAAATGCCTTAGAGCCTTATAATATTTTCATTCACCACTGTCCTCATGGTTGCTATTCACTAGGAATAATATTTTCTATTCATTCATTATCCCCCTCTATATTTTTAAATTTGTTTAAGGAAATTTGCCTATTACTAAGAATAATATGTTCTGAAAGTGTCACATTTGATTTTGAGTAGCAAAAATGATTACAGATTAACAATTTTATCATAAATCACCTTTTATATTAGGGAAAGTAAGAAAGAAATATCTTTAGGGATCTTCTTTTTCAGTTGATACTAATTAGATTTCTTTAAACCAAGTTTAAAGCTCACACTGTTCTGGCTTGATAGTGCCAAGTGATAATCCAATGTGACATACATTTCCTATAGCAATAACATTTTGGCAGATAAACTCCCCAATGAGAAACAACCATTTCTATGCTTAGATGAATTTTGTGATAAAACGCAAATGCAAAAAAAAAAAGTAACAGAATTAAAAAAGAAATACTCCACAGTATAATGAATCTCCTTTCCATGTTTACTAAAAGCACCTAAATTCACAGAGGGCAAAAACATTGAGTGTATAATAGCCAACACATCATAGATACTTCATTGTCCATGGAAGTTTGATAAAATAACTCATTATTATTTACACTGAAATTCATTCCTAGAAATCTTGTAACCTTTCCCTTCATTATGCAATGCTGTCTTGGACCTGGGAATCTAGAAATGTGGAAATTATAACACTTTGACATACCATGTAAATGAGGTATTGCTGTAACATACTATTTAAATAAAGTTTGGAACAAACATTCAGTAGGGAAGTTTGGAAAACTTATAACGAGATTACCTCCTAACTTTTTTTATAAGAATATTCTTGTATTCCCCCCCAGCCATCTTTTAATTCCAACAAGAACGCACAGTGTGCCAATTTAGCTCTCTAGCAGCAAAGCCACACGTTGTCTTATTGTGGCAATTAGTCAGGAGCTGAGCTTGTCGTTTGAGCCTTGCCTTCTTTTCTTCATGTCGATAATATGTGACTTGGAGGATCTTTGTCTTTCTGATGGAAATACCTGAATTGGGTATTATCAGTCTTCATCAACAAGGTATTTCCCATCACGAGTTCTGAAATCGGAGCTAGTGTAGGATGGGTAGTGAAAGTTTCCACGTTGGTCTACACACTTTATTTATTTTCCACATGTTAGTTCCATGATTAATTGCAAGACCTGGACAACTGGATTGTCTGGAAAGCTTTAGGATAAATCGAATTTAAAAGTTTCTTTTAAAAATGTAAGCTTCTTTTTTAAAGATCATGGCTGTCAAGGCACAAACTGGCCACAGTTAGGGGTGTGGCCTGGAAAAAGAAAAAAATGAAACTGTCTCATCTTTAGAAATGAAGTCAGTATCTTTAGAACTATATTGTTCTTAGGGTAATGTATTTGCTAAGGAGTTAGAGACAAAAAGTCTTTAAAAATAAGTACGATGTAGGTTAGAAGTGTAATTAAAAATTCCAACTCCCTTATTTTATAATCTCTGCCAGACAGGCCAGATCTCACCCAAGATATATATTTAATAAAATACATGTTCCTCTTTGTACAGTTCAGCAGCTGTTAGAAGGTGTCATAGAGACCTTTTCTGGCATCCATCTGAGTGTCCAGTTGGAGGCACCCTAAACTCTGTATTTTCTTCACTTTCTAAACTTTTTGAATTCCAATCACATCTCCCCATCCCTTCTCTTCAGGTTTTCCCTTTTGCTTCTTTTTCCAAATTTCTTTCTATAAATGAGTGTTGAATATGAAATCTCTTTCCGTAAAAACTAAATTATGTAAATCTAATGGAATAAATAAAGTTCCACCAGTCTAAAGACTAGAGAGAGCAAAGATCTATCCGCAGAAGAATTTGGCAAGGGAGGCCCAGACAGTCCCTCCCTCAAGAAAAGCCAATGCATCTCCTCAGAAACTATTTCAGTCACCATGTGTTCTCTAAATAGCCTTCTGAAGAATTTCCCAAGGAGATTTCTTCCCAGGGCACTTGGGAAAGGTTCCTTCTATTAGGGTGGGATTTTGGAAAGGAGTGGATGAAAGAAACCATTAGGTCAGGTTACTAAAGATAGCCTGCCATACACTTTAATCCTGAAAGAAGAAAAAAAAAAGTAATGAAACAGTGGAAAGCTTTCTGAATAATAGTAGGCAGTTTTCAAATTCAAGTCTGGCTATCCCATTGCCAGTGCATATTTACATCAGATTATATAAAGTTATAAATAGCCTACCTTCTAATGTTTTCATTCCTCAAACTATTTCCCACAATAGTCCCCTATCTCTTATGAAATTTGTAACCTTATTACATGAATAGAGGAGTAAAAAGAAAATTATTATCATTTTCATAGCTCTTAGGTATATGCAGTATAGAAAGCCATTTGTCAGTTTCATTTGCCCAAGTATTTTAAATTGATGAGTCGTTTTTAGAGGAAAGCAATAGAATCTAAGTTTAGTCTCCATTTGTGTTCTTTGCCAGTTACCAGCAGAGCTGGCTGAGAGAAAGCTGAAGGGCACTGATTTAAAATCAGAGTGAATAGGTTAAGTGGATGCACTTTCTTAACAGCGAGGTCACCAAAAGCACATTTTAATTTCTTCTATTTATCATTTAGTTACAATTACTTGTGACTGGTTGTTTACTTTATTGAAATGTATTTAAATTTCACATTTTTAAATGAGGTATTTCTGTGTGATAGTATCAGCTAAATCCAATTTCTAGCTGTTCATCCTTTAATTTTTATTTTGTTTTTATTGTATCTGTGGTCAAAGATAACATTAGTTGCAGCAGCTTTGTATTGTTTTGTGTGCCTATGTTCAAAAATTTAAAATACTTTGATATTAAGTATTTCTATCTTCAAATGTAGAAATATATCCCTTGTATTCTGTCTGCTGACTTCTGAACATATATAAACGTAGCTCCTTCACCTTGAACACACTTTCCAATGAAAGATTTTAAGATTATAACTTACTCTTTTCGTCCAACAAACGGTCTTATTTTTATATGCTTTCTGGGGGCCAGGGGAAATCGTGTCTTTCTCCACAAATGTCTACAACAGCATTTTGGACCATTTTGCTTCTCTTTTCTGGTAGTGCATCTAAGGAAAATTCAAGGGAAGGTGATTCCTAGATTTTTACCCATTGATTAGATATTACAGGTTTAGAGGAAGTACTGACAAAATTCTGTCTGATATTTTAAAATGAAGTTTTTTATTCTTAAATCCTTTTTTATAATATCTTGCCTGTATATACTAGGAAGCCATTTTATTATACCTTGTATCTATTTGATTACATTCATTTTTATGTTTCATGAAAGTATCACAGCCTTAAACAAAGAATGATTTCTTTCCTATCTGTTAAGATTGGGGAAGTCTACCACTGAAAGTCATGTTTTACTCCTTTCCTTTTAATAGTTCAGAAAAAGTGTGTTCTGATATTACTTAATATTTGATGAATATTGGAACATCTCTGGAATTTGTTTTTCTTTTGATAAGTTTTAATTACTGATACTACTATCATTTCAGCTTCCGCTGTAAGCTAATATTGTAAAAAGAGAGAATTAATCAAGAAGACCTAAAGAGATCTTAAATTTTGCAAATTGCATAGTAAGATAATCAGATAATACAGATTTTAATAGCTGCTATCAGCCTCTATTTATGGTTATTTATTCTAAGATCAGAAATCATGAATCAGAAAGTGTTAATAATTACTACCTTCGGGCTTTGCCATTAAACTAAATATATGAAAGAAAACTATGTAACTTTAATACTAATTCTGTACAATTCTATACTATCAAATAAATGTAATCAGTTAAAAATCAGTTTAGAAAAAATAAAACTAAAATGACTGGGAGAATGTGTACAGCAACTATGACAAACAGAGTTAAATCCTATGACACAAAGTATTCATTGATTAATATGAAAAATACTAGCACGCTGGAAAAGCAAATAGATAATTCATACTAATTGTGTGTGCACGTGTGTTGTGTGAGAACACATAAAAGTACAAAAACATAAAAATATGCAGAAATATTCTCTAAGGAGAGAGAAAGAGGAAAAGGAGAATAGAAGACGTTTCTAACTTAGCTATCATGATCTGTTTCAAAAATAAATCAGTAAATGAAGCTAATACTATAAAATTGTTAACATTTGTCAAACTTTGCCGGAGGGTTTAGGAGAGCTTATTTTTTGTATCTTTCTTATGTTCCTCATCTTTAAAATAATTTGTAATATGAAAATAATCATCACATAATTCACAAAAGAAATTATCAAAAAGACAAATAATTAGTAAAATCATTAATGAGTTTCCCAACATTATAAATAATCAAAAAATGCAATTAAAGGAATGATAAAAATAGGCAAAAAGTTATCAGAGATTTTAAAGTGTAAGATACTCAATGTTAGCATGGGTAGGATGACAAAGTCACATTCATACAATGCTGTGGGAGTGTAAATTGGTGTAACCTTTCTGAAAATCCATTTGGCAGTAGGTATAAAGAGCATGAAAATGTTCAGCTCATTTTGATCCAGTAATACCATTTCTGGGAATCTAGCCTAAAGACAAAAGACAAATGTGAAAAATATATATAGGCACAAATATGTTGATCATTTCTTCATTTATCTATTTAATGAATATTTATAGACCTCCTACTATGTGTCTCATAGTGTATTAGCCACTGAGTTTATAATAGGCATCAAGATAGAAAAGATCTCCATTGAGTTTTTCCATTGAAGCATTTTTCTAATAACAAGAAATTGAATACAACTTAACTGTCCAACAGTGGGATATATTTTATATAGATACAGATGTAGATGTGGATATTGATACAGATATATACCTATATATATCTATATATATACACAATCAATGGGAAAATTATAATTTTTGATAGCAAATAATCACATGTATTGAGCCGTTACCATGTGCTAGGACCTATTTTAATCATGATTACATGTATCATCTCATTTAATCCTCACAGCACTCCCACAATGTAGTGTATTTCGTATTCTTGCTATAACAAATTACCGTAACTTGTAGTGGTTTAAAACAACACAAGTTTCTTTTCTTGCAGTTCTGGAGTCAGAAGTCCAAAATGGGTCTCACTGGGCTAAACTCAAGGTATTGGCAGGGCTGTGTCCTTCTGGAGGCTTGAGAGATAATTTGTTTTCTTCCTGTTTCTGGATTCCTTCTAGCCTTGGTTAGTGGCACTCTCTACATCTTCAAAGCTGGAAAGGACACAGCCTGACCTTGATCACAACTCCTGTCTCTCTCCTGCCCCTTCTACTTGTAAAAACTCTTGTGGTTACATTGGGTCTAGCTGAATAATTCAGGATAAACTACCCCCACCTCACAGTCCACTAGTTGATTAGCAAACTTAATTCCATTTTCAGTCTTAATGCCCCTTTTCCATGAAACCTCATAGGTTCTGAAGATTAGGACATGGACACTGTTGGAAGGTTATACCACAGATATGTTCTATTTTTTTTTTATCTTCCTTTTGGATAAAATAAACAGAGTAAAGAGGTGTTGATTATTTTGTTCAAGATCATACACTTATTAGTGAGAAGTCTGGTATTCAAACCTAGCTAAGCAAACCAAACCTGGCCCTTAATCACTGTGTTGTACTTCATAATCACTATGTTGCCAATGTTAAATCCTCTATTATAAAATGAAGTGTTTCAGACTAAAGATCTGTTAAGGGTTAATAGTATTTACCTCTCAGTCCTGATCATATGGATAATTTCTGTTCTGCTTCTTTATATGTTTTTGAAATTTTCACAGTTTCTTCAGTGACTATGGCTATATATTCTTCTCTTATCAGCTTGATTAAGTGGGGAACTATGTTTTCTGGAAGCCCTTCCCTGGGTATAATGTAGTAATGTAGTGTGTGTTCTGGAAGGTGGAAGCAAAGCAGTCACTATACCCTGGTGGTCATTATTAGCCACAGGCAATGAGAGCTGCAGGTGGTTTCCAATTTTTCCTTTCTCTTCTCATCTCTGTTTCTAGTTCTCCTTCTGACCGACAAATATTCTGACGAAAATCAGCCCTAGGCTCACTACAGTGAACTCACAGAGTAAACATTCAGAAAGAGGCAATAACCTTGCACAGATTTCTACATCTGCCTCCTATGTGTGTCCCCAGTTCTGCAGCTGGATATGCATAGCTTCTAAATTTCCATGTAAGAACCAACTCATTCACCTCTGACAGGGATGGTTAGGTAATTTTCTCTGAAATTTTGACACCCCCCCCTTTTTTTTTACTTTTACATTTCTAGCTTCTCTCACAATTGTGGAAGTCTTAATTTCTATAATACATTTTTTCCCAGTACATGACACATAG
Source organism: Ailurus styani (assembly GCA_002007465.1). Lineage (NCBI taxonomy): Eukaryota > Metazoa > Chordata > Mammalia > Carnivora > Ailuridae > Ailurus > Ailurus styani. Next base: position 1,807,312 of record LNAC01000125.1, read on the forward strand.
TGCTTCTGCATCTCTGATTGAATACTGACTGATACAGTTATTGGAATCAGAACTGGGTTGATTTTCATTGAAAAAAAAATGAAGACAGAGACAGTCACTTTGAGACTGGTAGTGGAAAGAGGCTGCAAGGACTTTTATGGGGTCAGTGAAGACTTAACAGATAACATAGAAATTATTATTGGAAGCTGGAGGAAAGGGAGCTCAAGTTATGTATTGGCAGAAATATTAGCCTTACCTGTGGTAACATGGAAAACAGAAAGGTTACCCAAGGAACTCATTGATCTGGCTAAGGAGAAGGTTGAAAATGCTAACTGGCTTCTTCTAACTACATATGGCAAAATATAAGAAAAGAGAAACTTACGGAGGAAGTGTTTACTTTTTAGCAGAATTTAGAGGGACTATAGAATTATGTAAAGGAAAGTAAGGATCAAAAATTAAGAAATGGCCTCAGGATAATGATCAACCTCCCAATCTACTAATAAAATACCATCTCAGTTTAAAGATGGAGTCAGGAATGCAGCTCAAACCCTTTATCGAGACTGGAGATTGATCTAATGATACTCCTCACAGACCCTCTCCACTAGACTAAGATGACAACAAGGACCACAAAGCTGTAAGCTCACTTGTTAGACCCTTTTTTCCTAGAGGGTTTTTATGGATTTTAAGGGTGCTATACCACAGCACCCTGACTCTCAGCCCAAGACAGAGAGCCACCTATTTCAAAGACATTTGTGACATGCTTTTGTCTAATAAAGATCAGTAATATTCCTGAGAAAACCAGTGTTTTTAGGACAATTATAACTGTGGAGACACTGACACCTATATTAAATGAAAGAGGGTCAGTTCAAAAGAAAAATTTCATAGAGTCCCAATCTTTCTACAGGCAGAAAGCGGGGTGAAAAAGTTACACAGCTTACCTGTGGTAACATGGCCATTTCCTATGGAAAAGGAAGGATGATTGAGTGTGAGGCCAATAAGCTGGAGAGTGGAGTTTAAAACCATAGAAAACAGCTCGAAGAAAGCAGGACTGGGCTCTCATTAAGGAACTTGGAGGTGCTGCCTGGAACACCTGGCACAGCTGAGGGGCTCTCCCAGCCACTTTTCCCCACTCAGCCACTCCATGTAGCTAACTTGAGCGTACTCATAGCAAGATGGTCTTAGGGAATGTATAGTAGCAAGAAAGCTTCAAAGGGCATTCCCACTCAAAAGGGGTAAAGAGAGGAAAGTAGTAGTTACCAATCTATAACAGTTCTGAAATCCTGCCTTCCAGGCAGCACCTCCAAGAACACTGTGGAGAACCAAGGAATCCTACAGACAGGGAGAACAGATGCCCAAGGCAAGCCATCCTAGTCATCTCCAGATAAGTTTGAGCCACTCCAGTTGAGAAACAGACATCGTGTAGAAAAGATAAGTCTCTTTGCTATGCCCTACCTGGATTCATGACCCAACAAATAATGAACAAAATAAAGTAGCTGTTGTTTTATTCTGTTAAGTTTGGGGATGGAATAAACATATAGTCATGTAATACGTAATTGAAACAAATATGCACTAATCTTATAATTTGTATAAAAAATAAAACAAAGATTGTGAATGTCCCTTTTCCCCATTGGCTAATTTAGTAATGTAAATTTAAAAACTTAGAAAAGTATACATCTTAATGTTACTAATCAAAAGATGTCACTTGGTCTGTAATTCAAATGCTGCCTCTCCATAAGCATTTCCATGTGGCCTGAAGGTGGAAGTTGTTTTCCCTTCCTCTTTTCCCCCATAACTCTTAACTATTTATAATCATCTGGCATTCCCTCTAATCTTCCCTGTGAGATGGGCATAAGAGATTTTATTACGAAGGTTAAGGTATTAAGCCCTGTATTTTAGAAGATGAAAGGTATATATGGTATTGGTCCTGCCCTCAAGGAACTCAACGTCTTACAAGCTAGTCAGATGATTTGTATAAGGAAATACATGACTGTGGTAAAAGAATGATGAAACTTTGTTCCATAAGGAAATTCAGAATATTATGAGGGCTTAAAGGGGAAACTCTGTTTGCTAGAGGACAGAGATAAATGTAAATATAGGGGATATAGCTGTGATTAAAAAAATGGGATTATAGAGGCTTTTGGCCCATTCATCTGTGGATTCCTCAAACACCTGTCAGAATGTCAAACTGTATAGAAACTCAAGAATTGTTGAACAAATTATTGGATGGGTTTCTTAATTTCTGTCTACTATAATGTTAGAAAGAAATCATATGTTATACCCTGTCCTAGGGTAATAATTTGGCAGTAGTGTTTTTAGGTTTTTTGTTTTTGTGAAGTTTTTTTGCTATCAATTTCTACAAGATGCAGAGTTTACATATGAAGCCCTTGTAACAGATTTAGATAAAGTAACTATAAAAGCATAAGTTATTAGATTTAAAAAAAGGACAGAGTTTACTGGTATTTCTCACGCAGCAATGTTTTTGGCATGTACCTAGAGAAACAGGGTCAAATGGCTTCAACATGAAAAATCCATGCAGTTTGTTCAAGATATTTTGACAGTTTCTGCATTTTCTCATAAATGTTATAAATTATAATGTTTATAGCCATCAGGTGAATGAGAACAGAAGAGAGAGAAAGAAAATCTAATTCAGCATAGAGCTTTTAAAAACAAAAGAATGGAATAAGGTCCTTTATGTCACTGAGATAAAGTGTTACATCCTTTTATGTTCTACATCATGGACTTCGAACACATTCACAACTTGTATGTGTCATATGGGCATGAGCTATTTCTCATCCTCCTACTCAGACTTCCTTCCTAATAGCAAATTGTTCCAAAATATCTTGTCAGCAAGCCTTTGCTGATACTTGAGGACAAACTTGATTCTGAAACCCTTTGCTCTTTGCAAAAGAAAGAAAAATAATCTTGTTTTATTTCCAACGTTAGAATATAAAGCAGTATCATGGATAATTTCAGCATTTTATGAGTGCTCAAATTAAATGCAAGTAAAACACAATGACCTATTCTTGATAAGATTTGAATTGTAAAATGGACTCTGCATAGATAGGAAACATTCCTCAAATTCTTGGTTTTCTTGATTGTTTTTAGATCCTTTTTTATACAGTCTATTTGTATGTTTCTAGCTAAGGAAAACTATTGGTAATTATGTCTTTGACACATTTTAGAGAAAAATCTCAATTAATGTGCTTAATATAACCACATTTACTTAAATCAGAGATCGGTTAAAAAAAAATTCACCAACCCTGACCGACCCCAGTTCATTTGAAAATTGAAAAAGGCTATGATAAAACTTGAGCCCAGAAACTGAACATGGCTTATCCTGACCATTGCTTAGGGCTCAGAGAAATCCATAACCCCATCCTCGAGAGTGGAGACAGCGTCCCTACCAAGTCAGCCCTGACTGCCTGCAGTTTAGTGTTAGACCCCAGTGTCTAGCTCAGAAACATGAGCAAGGAGCACAGGTTGGAACCAATAAACCACTCCCTCTGTGCTGAGTGATAACCACATTCTACATTTGCAGTACTTGAACTGGAATTTCCGTCAGGGCCATCAACTAGCTGGGAATAGGACACACTTTTGTGGTGTTCATAAAATATTTCTAACCCACAAAGAAATGGTCAGCAAGGGATAGGAAAGATAGTCAGTCCATCATACATACACATACACATTCATGCTTTTCAATACATTTACTTACTTTTATGTCGGTGAATCAAAAAGAAGTCAGTGGAAATGTGACTGAGGATGAAGATCAATTGAGCAAGGTTTTGAATTGAGTGATAGTGTGCAAGTAAAGGTGTGATATTGGAGAGGGTAAGAGTATCTCTTGCCTGAGGCAACAGAGAAGAAGATCTGGATGAGTTAAAAAGAAATTCTGATGTGGGGAGAGTGAAGTCTTCAACTTTCCTTCAACAGCTCTGATCAGAAGCTAACTGATCTCAGTAAAGAAGTGATTCTGATTGTAGAACAAAGGGGAGGTAGAGCGTGGCTTTGGCCTTGAGGATATTGGAGAGCACCGAAACATTAGAAATATATAAGGCAAATGATGGACATAAGAGGCTCAGAAATGATTTAGGACAATAGTATAAAATTGTCAGTGAGAAAAAGATAGGTATGCAACTCCCTAGGAATTGTTTAGTGAGGGTTCATTAAGAAAATTATCAAGTCGAAGGTGAAGTCAAGTTTCTATGAAAGGCAGAGTAAAGGAAAAGTGATGGTGTAGAAAAATGAATTCACGAGACTGGGAAAAGGTGAGAGTAAAGGAGCAGTTGAAGTTGAAGTGCATCTGAGGAATCAGGTGTGACTTTGATAGGAATCCACATATCCCTGATAAAGCAGAGAATGCTTGACTCTGACCTTTGGTGATCACTGGGAATAAGGGACTGACAGATTCTGGAGCTGAGCAATCAGCTAGAAGGCCACAGTCAAACGGCAAAGCAGGATCTGTAGTCTTTGCTGTTTGCAGAATTTGTAGTTTTTAAAGCCACAGAGGCCTGACTGGGGACTAGAATGTTGGTGTGATCTTGTGAACTTGCTTCCTCTGCATGGTTCTGTTGCTGATAACAGCTTCATGTTGGAAGAGCTGTTGTTGGAGGACGACCCCTCCACACATTGGACTCCTACGTGCTGAGCTCTATATGAAGACAGAGGATGTTAGGTGTAAGAGATCCTAGGCCACCTTGCTCCAGGAATTACACTGAATGAATGAGCTATGTAAAATTAAATTACTTGGCAGTTGATTGGTGAAGTAAAGATTTGCAAGCTGTAGTGTTACATCAACTTGTAGAAATCAGGGCCTGAAGTAGTCAGGACAGTATTGCGCAATTGCTGACTCAGGAGGGCCTCAACTATTTCCTTCCACCAAACAGAAAAAGCAGCAACTAGTTTCCATCCTTAAACCAAAACATGCATTATAGGAATGCCTTTCTTACTGATCATTCTACTCCTCTTTGTTTTAGAACATCATATGATGGTATGATTTAAAGAGCACTATATAGGAAGGTAAGAGCGTTCATGCCCTTAAGTTACAAATTATCTGATCTTTCCATATCATAGTGATGTCAGAAATGGGATGATCCCTATAACTCTTTGAGGATCAACATGATCATATTTAGATGTTAGATAATTTTGACACTAAGATGGAGGGTAGGTTGGTACCCTCCATCTTCTTTCTGAAGAGATTAGAAGAGATTAGAGATAAATCAAGAAACTGTTGTTAAGATCTAGTGAGAACTGATGGTCTATGAACAGACAGAATATGTTTAGGGAGATTAAAGTTTCATTGCTAATCAGATATGAAGTCGATGATGAAGTAGGGAGAGGAAGATAAATAGGGTGAAAGCAGATCTCTGGTTTAGGTGAAAGATGCCTTTTCTGAGATAGGGAACATAAGGTGAACATGTGTGAGAGGAAAGATTCAAATTCACTTTTAGGCATGTTGACTTTGTATATTCAATTTTAGACATGTTGGAAATGCCCACCAGGCAACAAGATAAATAGGTCAATATTTAGAAGATAGATAGGTAGGTAATATATATTCAATAATGTATATTCAATTCAATCATACATATTCTTTTTCTTTCTTTCTTTCTTTCTTTCTTTCTTTCTTTCTTTCTTTCTTTCTTTCTTTCTTT
>LNAC01000125.1:1814940-1874685 GCA_002007465.1 Ailurus styani
CTCCCTATCCCCCATGACCCCCCACCCTGCCCCTCAAATTCCTCATATCAGAGAGCTAATATGATAATTGTCTTTCTCTGATTGACTTATTTCACTTAGCATAATACCCTCTAGTTCCATCTACATCATTGCAAACAGCAAGATTGCGTTTCTTTTGATGGCTGCATAATATTCTATTGTATATATACGCCACATCTTCTTTATCCATTCATCTGTTGAGGGACACCTAGGTTCTTTCCATAGTTTGGCTATTGTGGACATTGCTACTATAAACATTTGGATGCACATGCCCCTTTGGATCACTACCTTTGTATCTTTAGGGTAAATACCCAGCAGTGCAATTTCTGGGTCTTAGGGTAGCTCTATTTTCAACTTTTTGAGGAACCTTCATACTGTTTTCCAGAGTGGCTACTCTAGCCACTGGAATGCATTCCCACCAACAGTGTAGGGGGGTTCCCCTTTCTCTGCATCCTCGCCAACATCTGTCTTTAACTGACTTGTTAATTTTAGTCATTCTGACTTGTGTGAGGTGGTACCTCACTGTGGTTTTGATTTGTATTTCCCTGATGCCCAGTGATGTTGAACACTTTTTCATGTGTCTGTTGTCCATTTGGATGTTTTCTTTGCCAAAATATCTCTTTATCTTGATTGGGTTATTTGTTCTTTGGGTGTTGAGTTTGATAAGTTCTTTATAGATTTTGGTTACTAGCCCTTTATCTGATATGTCATTTGCAAATATCTTCTCCCATTCTGTCAGTTGTCTTTTGGTTTTATTGACTATCTCCTTTGCTGTGCAAAAGCTTTTGATCTTGATGAAGTCCCAATAGTTCATTTTTGCCCTTGAGCTTCCCTTGTCTTTGGTGAAGTTTCTAGGAAGAAGTTGCTGGGGCTGAGGTCAAAGAGGTTGCCGCCTGTGTTCTCACGAATTTTGATGGATTCCTGTCTCACATTGAGGTCTTTCAACCATTTTGAGTCTACGTTTTGTGTAAGGAGATGGTCCAGTTTCATTCTTTTCCATGTGGCTGTTCAATTTTCCCAGCACCATTTGTTGAAGAGACTCTTTTTTCCATTGGACATTCTTTCCTGCTTTGTCGAAGATTAGTTGACCACAGCGTTAAGGGTCCATTTCTGGGATCTCTATTCTGTTCCATTGATCTATGTGTCTGTTTTTGTGCCAGTACCATACTGTCTTGATGATTACAGCTTTGTAATAGAGCTTGAAGTCTGGAATTGTGATGCTGCCAACTTTGGTTTTCTTTTTCAACATTCCTCTGGCTATCTGGGGTCTTTTCTGGTTCCATATAAATTTTAGGATTATTTGTTCCATTTCTTTGAAAAAAATTGATGGTATTTTGATAGGGATTGCATTAAATGTGTAGATTGCTCTAGGTAGCATAGACACTTTCACAATATTTTTTTTTCCAATCCATGAGCATGGAACATTTTTCCATTTCTTTGTGTCTTCCTCAATTTCTTTCATGAGTTCTTTATAGTTTTCTGAGTATAGTTTCTTTGCCTCTTTGGTTAGGTTTATTCCTAGGTATCTTATGGTTTGGGGTGCAATTGTAAATGGGATCGACTCCTTAATTTCTCTTTCTTCTGTCTTGTTATTGGTATATAGAAATGCAACTGATTCCTGTGCATTGATTTTATATCCTGAGACTTTACTGGATTCCTGTATGAGTTCTAGAAGTTTTGGACTGGAGTCTTTTGGGTTTTCCACATAAAGTATCATATCATCTTCAAAGAGTGAGAGTTTGACTTCTTCGTCGATTCATATGCTTTTACTTCTTTTTGTTGTATGATTGCTGAGGCTAGGACTTCTGGTACTATGTTGAACAACAGTGGTGATAGTGGACATCCCTGCTGTGTTCTTGACCTTAGGGGAAAAGCTGTCAGTTTTTCCCCACTGAAAATGATATTCGGGGTGCCTGGGTGGCTCAGTGGGTTAAAGCCTCTGCCTTCAGCTCAGGTCATGATCTCGGGGTCCTGGGATCGAGGCCCGCATCGGGCTCCATGCTCAGCAGGGAGCCTGCCTCCTCCTCTCTCTGCCTGCCTCTCTGCCTACTTGTGATCTCTCTCTCTCTCTCTCTCTGTCAAATAAATAAATAAATAAATCTTTAAAAAAAAGAAAAAATGATATTCACTGTGGGTTTTTCATAGATGGCTTTGATGATACTGAGGTGTGTATCTATGCCTACACTGTGAAGAGTCTTAAGAAAAGATGCTATACTTTGTCAAATGCAGCATCTACAGAGAGTATCATAGAGTTCTTGTTCTTTTTTTTTTATTATTAATGTATTGTATCACATTGATTGATTTGTGGATGTTGAACCAAACTTGCAGCCCAGGAATAATTGTCTCTATTCCTTTCTGCTCTGTTACTTTTAGGCTCTCTCTTTGCTTAGAGGACCCCTTTCAATATTTCCTGTAGGGCTGGCTTGGTGTTTGCAAATTCTTTTAATTTTTGTTTGTCCTGGAAGCTTTTTATCTCTCTTTCTAGTTTCAGTGACAGCCTAGCTGGATATAGTATTCTTGGCTGCATATTTTTCTCGTTTAATGCTCTGAATATATCATGCCAGTCCTTTCTGGCCTGCTAGGTCTCTGTGGATAGGTCTTCTGTCAATCTAGTATTTCTCCCATTGTATGTTACACACCTCTTGTCCCAAGCTGCTTTCAGTATTTTCTCTTTGTCACTAAAACTTGTAAGTTTTACTCTTAGATGACAGGGTGTGGACCTATTTTTATTGATTTCTAGGGGGGTTCTCTGTGCCTTCTGGATTTTGATGCTTGTTACCATCTTCAAATTAGGGAAATTCTCTACTGTGATTTGCTCCAATATACCTTCTGCCCCTCTCTCTTTTTTCTTCTTCTGGGACCCCAATTATTCTAATATTGTTTCGTCTTATGGTATCACTTATCTCTCGAATTCTCCCCCTCGTAGTGCAGTAGTTGTTTGTCTCTCTTGCTCAGCTTCTTTATTCGCAATCATTTGATCTTCTATATTACTAGTTCTCTCTTCTGCTTCATTGATTCTAGCAGTAAGAGCCTCCATTTTTTTATTGGACCTCATTAATAGCTTTTTTGATTTCAACTTTGTTAGATTTTAATTCTTTTATTTATCCAGAAAGGGATTTTATTTCACCAGAAAGCAATTCTCTTATATCTTCCATGCTTTTTTCCGAGCCCAGCTAGCACCTTGATAATCATCATTCTGAACTCTAGTTCTGACATATTACTAATGTTATTGATTAGACCTAATTAGACCTAATCTTAATGATTAGGTCCCTAGCCATTGGTGCTGCCTCTTGTCCTTTTTTGTGTGTGTGTGTGGTGAGTTTTTCCACCTTGTCATTTTATTCAGATAAGAATAGATGAATGAGAGAACAAAATACTAAAAGGGTAGAAACGACCCAGAAAAAAATACGCTAACCAAATCAGGAGAGACCCAAAACTAGGAGAAGAAAGGGGGGAGAAAGAAGGGGAAAAAAAAATATATATATATAATCTAATTATATAATATATAATATATTAATAATATATAGTATATAATTTTATATGTGTGTGTGTGTATATATATATATATATATATATATATATATATATATATATATATTAGACTGGTGAATTGAACAGAGCCACACACTTGATTTTGGGTGTACTTTGGTCTGCTAGAAGAAACTACCTCCCAAAATTTTAAAGAAAGAAAAACTTACATATATACACAAATAAGAGTAAACACGATGAAGGGGTGGAATATGACTATAAAGATAAAAATTAGAAAAGATTCTAAAAACAGAATTGATAAGTTGGTTGAAAAAAAATAATAAAAAAGAGGAAAGAATATGATGAGGCTGGAAACTAGAACAAAACCATATGCTAGATTTAAGGTATATTTTGATCTGTTAGGAGAAATAGTATCCCAAAATTTTAAAGAAAAAAAAAAACCTATATGTATATAAAAAATAAGGTTAAATACAATGAAGGGATAAAATATGACTATAACAATGAAAATTTAAAAAGATTTTTAAAAGATATTAAATTTAAAAAGATTTTTTTAAAAGTTTTGATAAAATAGTTTAAAATGTTAAAATAGGAAAGAGGAAAATTTAATAAAAAAGAATAAGAAAAATATAAAATTCAAAAAATTTAACTTTGGAAGACTAAAGGATCATGGGAAAAAAATCTGTGAATTCTGTGTGTTGTTTACCCCTAGCTCTGGAGTTCCACAGTTCTCATTGATCTATAAGCTTGGTCTTGGCTGGATGTTCTTGCTGATCTTCTGGAGGAGTGGCCTTTGCAGTGATTCTCAAGTGTCTTTGCCCGAGGTGGAATTGCACCTCCCTCGCCAGGGCCCAGGCTAAGTAATCTGCTCGGGTTTGCTCTCGGGAGCTTTTGTTCCCTCAACGCTTTCCATATAGCTTTGGAGAATGGGAATGAAGATGGAGGCCTCCCAGTCTCCGGCCTGGTAGAAGCCGAGAGCTCAGGGCCTCACTCCTCAGTGCGCTCTCAGAGAAAAGCAGTAAATCCCTCCCCTCTCCCTGGTCTCTGGCCACACTCTGAGCTCCCAGGCCTGTGACTGAGCATTTCTATCTCTGGTACATGGCCCCATTTGGAGTCTCCAAACCCAGCAGATTCCTGCAGCCCACTCCTGTGCTGCTCCTCCCAGAGGAAGAAGGAAGGGGTCTCCCCGGATTTGCCACTTGTGGGGTCCCTGCTCAAAGAGCAGTGGCCCAACTGTGCCTCGGATCATGGTTTAAGGTAATTCCAAGCTAAGAGCCCCTCCTTGGCTCCGGGTCTGTAGCCAACTTCCCCGCTCTGATACCTGCAGAGCTCTGTTGCGCTCAGACACCCCTGGTCTTTCTGTGACCCCACAGGTCCTGAGACCATACTGTTCCTGCGAGGGTTCCACCCCCCACTTAGCCTCTGGAGCAGACTTCTAAAAGTTCCGATTTTGTGCTCTGCTGCTCTATCACTTGCCAGGAGCCAGACCCTCCCCCATGGTCTATCTTCTGGTTGCTTCGGATTCACTTATCCGCAGGTCCTACCTTCCGGAAAGTGGTCGATTTTATGTTCCTAGAACTGCTGCTCTTCTTCTCTTCAATCTCCTTTTGAGTTTGTAGGTGTTCAAAATGGTTTGATAACTATCTGGCTGAACTCCTGGTACCTGATGATAATTGGTCTCCTACTCCTCCACTATCTTGCTCCTCCCTCATCAATTCTTTTTTTTTTAAGATTTTATTTATTCAGTTGAGAGAGAGAGAGAGAGAGAGCATGAGTAGTGGGGAGAGTCAGAGGGAGGATTCTCTCTGCTAAACCAGGAGCCCAGCTAGGGGTTCCATCCCAAGACCCTGCAATCACGATCTGAGCTGAAGGCAGATGCTTAACCATCTGAGGCACCCAGGCACCTCTGCATCAATTCTTCATAAGTTGGATAACCCAGTATTGAAAATTATATTGAGAAAAGCTATCATTTCTTGTTCTCTATATTTATATCTATATATTCTTGACATTTACACTAAACTCACATCATCCTTTATGTAAGCTCAAACATTTAATGAATTATATGCTTGAAGTTGCCTAAAAACTATTCAGAATTATTCTCTAAAGAAATAGACATTCCTAATGCCAAAAAACTGAATATGTAATATAAGAGTTTTAAGGTAGGGGCTCAATAAATGACACTCATATTTATCCCTTCTGAGTTTGTAACTACTTGAGAACTGACAAATGGAGCATAAAATGTTAATGTTGTTATTCATAAAGTTTATCAGAGAGAATGACTTGGTGTGTAACCAAATGACTTAGCTAAATTAATCATATTTGAATGGATAAGAAGTGATACCCCCAGAGAGATATAGGTTAAGAGCTTAACCATAGTGCATAGAGAAGAAAAAAATGCATGTGTCAGAGTGTGGCTCTGAAAAAGTACACAAAGTGCATTCAGTTATATTCAGGTTTTCTCATAAACTCATCCCTCAGGTAAATCCCTCCAGTTTCAGTGAAAGGAGAAAAAGAAAGGAAGGCAAAATATTGCAAGTATCCCTCTCAAACTTCTCCTTTCTGGCGAAATGGAACAGAAACAACTTGTTTTCCTCTTTGAAAACATGGGCAGTGTAAAATGCATCCCTATTTCACAGGTAATAAGCAAAAAGGACATATCTCACTCACTGTTTACAAAGTCCCTTGTATTAAGCAGATGATAGAAATCAATGTAATGTCATGGAGAATCAGGTCAATAATTCTATACTTTCAAAGATATTCAACTGCAGTTTCTTTTCATTGTTCTAGCTCATTTAAATTAGTGATTCTCATCTTGTTTTTTGTTTTTTGCTTCAGGTCTTTTTATGTGTCTATTTGTCACTCTTATTTAAACCTTATAAACCTAATAAGTATTTTAATGGACAGTTAATCAAATTTCATTTTTCACATATCTATAATATTTAATGCACTTCCGAAATGTTGCTTTTAACCTATCTGCCCCTGCTTTATTCTATTTTAAAGAGTCACTACAGACAACTTTAAGTGTATTTTTTATTCAAAAATAATTGACATATAACACTGTATTAGTTTTGGGTATACAACCTAATAATTTGATATATAGTATATAACAGTGACTTGATATATATGATGTGTGATATATGTTAATTATCTATTTATATATAATATATATTATGAAATGAATGCCACAATAAGTTTAGTTAACATCCATCACTGCAGAGTTACAATTTTTTTTTCTGTGATGATTACTTTTAAGAACTTCTTAAAGAACTTTTACTCTCCTAGCATCATTCGGAGATACAACACATTATTAACTATTGTCACCATGCTGTATGTTACGTCCCTGGACTTGTTTATCTTATAACTGGAAGTTGACCACCTTCACCCACTGTGCCCACTCCTTAACTCCCTGCCTCTGACAATGATCATTTTGTTCTCTCATTTGTATATGAGTTTGTTTTGTGTTGTTTTTGTTTTTGATTCTACATATAAGTGAAATCATACTGTATTTGTCTACCTAAATTTCCCATGGCATAATGTCTTTGAGGTCCATTCACATTGTTGCAAATGGCAGGTATTCCTTCCTTTTTATGGCTGAATTTCATAAATATTTATATATATGTATATATATATAGAAATATATATATAATATATGGACATATACATATATAAATAAATTATTTATATGACTATCCATTCATCTGTTGATGGACACAGGTTGTTTCCATGTTTTGGCTATTGTAAATTATGCTGCAGTGAACATGGGCATACGATACCTTTTTCAGTTAGTTATTTCACTTTCTTCAGATAAATACCTAGAAGTAGAACTGCTGTAGCAAATGGTAATCCTACTTTAAATTTTTGAGGATCCTCCATACTATTTTCCACAGACTACACCAATTTACATTCTCACCAACAGTGTATAAAGGTCCCCTTTTCTTCACATCCATGCCAATTTTTTTATTTCTGGTCTTTTTAATAATAGTCATTCTAACAGGTGTGAGGTGATATCTCATCGTGGTTTTGATTTACATCTCTCTGATGATAAGTGATGCTAAGTACTTTTCCATGTACCTGTTGGTCATTTGTATATCCTTTGGAAATGTCTAATCAGATCATCTGCCCATGTTTTAATTGGATAGCTTGGGGGGTTTTTTTCTATTGAGTTGTATGAACTCTTCATATATTTTCGATATTAATCCCTTATCAGATATATGATTTGCAAATTTTCTCCCATTCAGTGGGTCACCTTTTCATTTAGTTGATGGTCCTTTGGCCGTACAGAAGTTTTTTAGTTTGATGTAGTCCCAGTTGTTTATTTTTCCTTTCGTTGCCTTTGTTTTTGTTGTTAAGTCCATAAAAATCATTGCCAAGACCAATGTCAAGGAGCTTACCACATATGTTTTCTTCTAAGAGTTTTATGGTTTTCGGTCTTATGTTCACATCTTTAGTCTATTTTGAGTTGATTTTTGTATATGGTATAAGATAGTGATCCAGTTTCATTCTTTTGCATGTAGTTGTTCAGTTTTTCTGACACTATTTGTTGAAAAGACTGTCCTTTCCTTGTTGTATATTCTTGGTGCCTTTATCAAATGTATTTTTGTAAGATCTTTATCAAAGGAAGTTGACCCTCTGATTAATGATCACCAGAATGATAATTTTTTCTAGGAATGAAAGATGAAAGTGTGTTAAGAGCATAGTATTTGAAAGAAAGAGACAGGGATGCCTGGATGGCTTGGTTGGTTAAGCGGCTGCCTTCGGCTCAGGTCATGATCCCAGGGGCCTGGGATCAAGTCCCGCATTGAGCTCCTTGCTCAGCAGGGAGCCTGCTTCTCCCTCTGCCTCTGCCTGCCACTCTGCCTGCTTGTGCTCTCTCTCTCTCTGACAAACAAATAAATAAAATATTTATTAAAAAATGAAAGGAAGAGACAAAAGAGTTTGGACTAGAAGATGGTTAACTTTGAAGAAGATGATTAAAAACTCTTTCTTGTAAAAAAAAAAAAAACTATACATTTAAAGACACCTAAAAGTAAGCAGTGTAATCACATTTACCTCAGTTTCTAAAGGTACTCTAATTAGTAAGTTAAAGATAGAAATTGTACTACATAAAACATCCAGCTCATTCCTCCTATTAATGTTACTAGATTTAATATTATCGCTATTATGTGGAACTTGAAACTCTACCCCAGAGGGGGAAAAATGGCATGAAAATCTTAGTTTTGTGATTGAATCGCACAATTAACATAAATTTATGACACTAAAATGGCAATATTGTTATGGATCAGTGAATTGGCCTTATTAACATTTCTATTTAAGTTAAAAACTTTCATAAGATTGCTCTAGCTTTTTTATCACTACAATTCATATAGAAATTCAGAGGAATTGAGTGATGATCACAGATTTCATGAAAGACCTTCAGATTTCATGAAAATAGAGGTAACAACTGATCAGTTTTGTTTACCAGTGTATTCTTTTTTTTTTTTTTTTAAAGATTTTATTTATTTATTTCACAGAGGGAGAGAGATCACGAGGAGGCAGAGGCAGGCAGAGAGAGAGGAGGAAGCAGGCTCCCTGCTGAGCAGAGAGCCCGATGCGGGCCTCGATCCCAGGACCCTGAGATCATGACCTGAGCCGAAAGCAGAGGCTTTAACCCACTGAGCCACCCAGGCGCCCTTACCAGTGTATTCTTTATGCTGAACACACAGTAAGAGTACAGTAAAGTTTTGCTGAATATATGAATAGATTAAGAAACTAGGGTTAGCTGACAATATAAAAAATAGCCTCATTCTTTTTGGAAGGCCTTGTTAATTTGTAATGGGGCTGAAAATTACTGATCTTTTCAAGAAAAAGGGAAACATACAGGTTTCTTTCCTAATTGTATTATGTCCAAAGAGACCAAGGTTTTATGATGCATTTGAAAGCATTTTTTTCTAAATAATATAAATTTGGCTTTAACATATGAAATGGTGTCTTAAAAGTTCTCTCATTCCTTATTCCTAGAGGATATTTTAAATAGATTAAGGAGTGTGGTGATAACAGTTATTAAGCATGGAATAAATGAACTGTTGACCCACTTTTATGGGGAACAAGAGACATTTTCATGTGTACTTTAATTTGTTTAGATTGTCAGTGAACAATAAAGGAAAAAGAATAAGAAAGGCAATACTGTCTTTAATCCTCTGAGTTTGGGACAAGATAAAATAATTATTTAATATAAATTGGGGAATTTCCCACCTTTTAGGATAGAAAAGATTTTGGAAGTGTAACCATAATGACCCTGGGGTAATTTGCAATTTAGTGCATTTCAGAAAATGAGACAAATTATGTGACAGAATAGTGAGAAATGAGATTCAAATCTGAGTTTATTTGCTTTTGAGCCATGCAGTTTTATGAAGGGATTCAATCTCTCTGTATCTCATATCATTTATAAAATGAGGATGAGACTAGTTCTATTTCATATGGGCTATTGTGGGGATTAAGTAAGTAAAGTCATTTCACTAAAGGACTAGTACTATTCCTGGGCATGGTAGATGTCCAATAAGTATCAGCACCTCTTTTCCCTCAGAAATGTGGGGAGATTTTAGATTCTCCTACTAAAAAACATGCAGCTAAGCAGTCTTAAAAAAGTTTTATAATATTTAGCATTTTTTAGTTAGGATGTTAAAGCAATTGTATGAAAGTTTTTAATTTAAACAGAAATGTTAATAAGGCTGATATACTGATTCATGACAATACTACCTTTTTAGCATCTACTGAGAATGAAAAAAGTGAGAGATACAGAATTTTTTACAGACCTAATTTTCTCTACCAAGCCTTACTGTAAGGATTTGGTGCGGGCTGGATAAGGGAAAAACCATCCCTGAAGATCTCTGCCAAGAGACTCTCTGAGCACGGGGGCCAGATCTTTGTTCTAACAAGCTCCCCGGGTGATCGTTATGTACACTAAGGTGTGACGTGCACTGGTCTCAGAATAATAATTTTTCTGAGCCCTGAAGTAGCTCCTTTTTTGTTTTGTGTTTTACAGTAGACAGCTACTTAGTGGGCTGAGCTCAGTCATTGAAAAGGCAGCATACTCTTCCCTCTTTTTTTCCTTAGGGCAAATGGTATAATTATAAATAACAGACCACTGGAAAGAGCTTTTTTGGTGCTTGGATTGATCACTGAAAACCTCATCTTACATTTTTTCTCAGCTTTCCAGAGTAGTACCCTTGTGCCACTAGGAAGGAAGGTAATAAGGAGAACTGAGCTAAATCCCAAAACCGATTTGTACCATAAACTAGAGACTCGAACTACACTGGGTTTAAACCAAAATGAACTAGAGTTAAAGACAGACTTGTTGAGATTAATATGAGCTGAGGATTCTTGCCTTGTCTTCATTTCTAGCAAGAAGGAACCTTTCTTACATAATTAATGGATAGACTTCATGACTTGCAGACTTCTATTTTTTAACTGTTGGTTTAGCTGTTACTATTTTACCGATTCCTAGATCCATTCTTATGCCATTTATAATGCCAGAGAGCAGCTGTGTTAAAGCTGAGGCTGTCTCCTGAATTTACCAGCCATTGAGGTCACCATCTATAAGTAGTTCAGAGGAATTCTGCTCCCTTCAAGGTCTGATGTTTCCCCTACCTGTTATACTCTTGGGGCAGTTCCCAACTTCATTTGCTAATATAATCTTTCTGCATTTATTTCTGTGATTATTTTTCTGTTTTTCTAATGAATATTGCCATTCTGTTTTCCTTGTAATATTCATCTAGCTTACCCACTCTGATTAAAATGTCTTTCTAGGTGCACCTGGGTGGCTCAGTTGGATAAGCATCTGCCTTCAGCTCAGGTCATGACCCCAGGGTCCTGGGTTCGAGCCCCACATCAGACTCCCTGCATATCGGAGAGTCTGCTTCTCTCTTTTCCTCCTTCTCCATGTGCCCCCCCCACTCAAGGTGCGCACTCTCTCTCTCTCTCTCTCTCTCAAATACATACATAAATAAATAACACTCATCCTTTAAAAAATATAATAAAATGTCTTCCTAGAATAAGATCACACACTCCTAATTTTTATAATTCTCATCTAATGTTTCAACCAGTGAGCTGCTCCTGCCTTATAAAAATCAACTTTGGAGGCTTCCTCTTGAGTATATCAGTAACTTCTCCAGCTGTTCTGGTATATTTCCACCTACAGATAAGTTCTCCATTGTCAGTATTTTAAGATTTCCAAGTTATGTCCTTTACGAGGAAAGACATAAAATAGAAAAAGAGAGCTAGAAACAATATGAACACACAAGAACAAACAAGTGAGTACTTTTGATGTTGCATCAAATATGGTACCGATGTCCTGATCTGGTGTTCATGAGTTTGATATCAATTTTGACATTTTGATATTCTAAATCAAAGATGTGGTTAAAGATCACAGTTACTATGGAGACCTCAAAAAGAATGGCTGACCTTCAATGAGTTCTTTGTAGCATCAATGAAAGACACATGAAAAAGAAAGGCATTTAAGATGCCCAATATTTCATTGAGAATTTCTTTTTACTAAGAATTTGTGAGGTCCAGGTTTATACTCGTTTGCACCTGATGTGAATAGTTTCTTAATATTAAATGCAATTTAATACTAAAGAGTTCCTAATATTATCACTTCTCTTTGTTCCCCAGGTGTTCCAGGGTTTTATTATTTGGTTGTCAATTTGACCCAATCTGTAAAAGTAATCAGTCAGTGATATCAGGGGCACAGAAAAATTGAACTAATTCTGTTTACTTAACCAGCCCAATTTAGGCTTTATAGAGTTTTAAACGAGGGAGAAATGTTATTCGTTGTAAGGTGGGTTTCAAACAGGAGAGCACTGCCATTGCCTATTGCCTCTTGCAAACTATGAATGCTTATCTTAGAAGAAAGACACATAAGTTAAGGGCAGAAACTCAAAATGATGACATGGAAAGCTCAAAGTGGTACAGTCTGCAAGCAAAATTCTAACACTCTTCCTTTGCCCATTCAGAAATTGATGTTTCAGATTCATTCACCTTACCGGAATGAGGACTTCCTACTTTAATATACACATTCTTTGAGAAGAAGGCTGGTTCCTCCTAAGCATTAAACTTTCAGGGAAAAAATCTTCCTACAGAAATATGCCTGCCGTCTTTTTCACTTTCTTCCCCACTGTGAACGTAGGTCTTGATGAATATGTACAACACACATACACACGATATTTGTTTTCTATTGATGCATAACAAATTGCTACAAACATAGCCCCTTAAAGAACATAGCACATATTTATCATCTCACAGGTTCTGTGGGACAGGATTCCGGGAATGGCTTAGTTTGCTTTTCTCTGGCTTTCATGTGGCTTCAGTCCACATGTCAGCTGGGCTGGGTTCTCATCTGGAAGGTCATCTGGGGAGGAATTTACTGCTAAGCTCATTCAGGTTTGGACAGAATTCACTTTGCTGTGGCTATATGCCCAAGACCTATAGGTCCTGCAGGCTGCCTGCACTTCTTGCCACCTGGGTCTCTCCATAGGTGGCTCACATTGGCACTGTTTGCTTCTTTAAGGGAGACAGGAGAGTGAGAGTGGAGCATTTCAGAACTCCCTAGGCTCTAGTGTTAAAAAAAAAAACTTATTGAGAGATGATCATTTGCAAGCAGGCCACATCAAGGAGAAAGAGCTTTACTTGGGGTTTTCTTGCAACGAGTCTAAAACCAGGAATTCCAAAGACTCCCTGCTGTACGTTTCTCTGCATCATTTGCCTGTGTATTCTGGGACTCAAAAAAGGACTTGAATAATTTATCGTACGTAAATTTCAGTTCAAGGGCTTATATTTATTAATCTTTTACTTCCTGAGAGCTCCCTGGGATTTCCAACTTAGAACATATATAAAGGTATATACCAGCTCCCTTCTATTCTCCTCTACTACTCAACCTCAACCCCCAACCCAAGTAATTCATCCATTTCAGGGGCCTCAGAGCCAATCTTTTATGCCAGTGATTCCCAGACCTATGTATGTAAAGGCCACACTTCTCTTTCCATATTCAGTCCTAAATTGTAATTGCCTTCCAACACTTTACTGAGATGTATTACAGGTAATGCATCTAAACAGTTCAAAATTTAATTCATTGCCATTCTTCCGCCTCACTTGTTCACACCCCACTCACGTGATCCTCTTCCTGTCACTAAAACACCACCATCCATTCAGTGGCTCAAGTCACCAGCATAGGACTCCTTTGCTCTGTCCTCTCCCTTACCATTTACAAATTACCAAATACTGGGAGTTCAGCTTCAGCTTCATTTAAAATTTTAATGATGAATGTTGTATATTTGTAGCACAGATATATAAAGTGTAATCAGAAAATTAAACCCATAAACCTATCACTCACATTAAAAAAGTCACTATTACTTTCTGTTGAATTTAACTTTGTGTTTCTCTGTAGAGCATCTCAATTCTTCCTCCCTCAGAGTGAATTACTATTCTAAATTCTGTGTTAATCATTATCTTGTTCTTCTTTATATGTATTCCCCCAACAACACATTTAGCACTGCCTGGTTTTGAACTCTATAAAAATGGAATTCTAATGTAAGCTTTCATCAACAATTTGCTTTTTTCACTCAACGCTATGTCTTGAGATTTATCCATCTTATTGCATGTAGAGGTAGTTAATTTGAAATTTGTGTAGTATAATGGTATAACATTTTATAAATATGTAACAGATTATGCATTTACTTAATGTGGTCATTTGTTTTTTCTTTTATTATTACAATGCTACTATGAAATTGTACATATCCTCAATTCACATGATGTAAAAAAGAGCCTTAACTTATGGATTGTGGTACATGCATATTTCCAACTTTGTGAGTTAATGCTAAGTTATTGTCCAGTGTATGGATTAAAAGTTTAAACTCCCTCTTATAGTCTTTAAGAGTTCTTGTTGCTCCATATCCTGACCAACATTTGATTTTTCAAGACATTTATTTTTGTCAGTATGGTGGGTGTGATGTGAATTTTTCTGAAATTTAATGTAGGTGGATATACTTTTATTTATTGTTGGCCATTTGTTTTCTGTGAAATACATGTGTATATATTTTTGTCCATTTTTCTATTAGGTTGTTTGTGATTTCTTAGTGAATATTATAGACTTTAATTTCCAGCTATGAGCATGCAGATTTTATTTTCCCAATTAGTGGCTTTTTCTTATTTATTTGTAATCAACAGAAGAGCTCTTTTGATCAATACTTCTTATTTTTAATGTAAATTAGGTAATTCTAATTATTTTTTATTAAGTGATTTTGTGCCTCATTTAAGAAATCCATTTACACCACCAAAGTCTTAGAGATATCTTTCAATTTCTTTTAAATTTCTTGTAAATATTTAATATACTTCTGGGATGGATGGGTGGCTCAGTCAGTTAAGCGTCTGCCTTTAGCTCAGGTCATGATCCCAGGTCCTGGGATTGAATCCCACATCAGGGTCCTTGACAAGCAGGGAGCCTGCTTCTCCCTTTGCTTGCCACACCTCTGTTTGTGTGTTCTCTCTCTCACACACAAATAAAATCAAATCCTTAAAAAGTTAAAATATTTCTTCAATATTTAAGATTTTAACCCATCCAGGATTGATTTTTGTGTAGGGTATGATGTAAGAGACTTTTTTTTTCTTCTTTCTTTCTTTCTTTCTTTCTTTTTCTTTCTTTCTTTCTTTCTTTCTTTCTTTCTTTCTTTCTTTCTTTCTTTCTTTCTTTCTTTCTTTCTTTCTTTCTTTCTTTTTTCTACAATTAGAAACTGATTATTAAGTTATCATTGATTTAATGATGTGTCAGTTTCCCCATTTTGGATCATGTTTTGATACATTGGTGGGCTGTCTTTTATTGCTATATTTTCTATCCTTGTGCCAAAATCACACTGTAAAATCTTTGACTTCATCGTAAGTCTGGACAACCAACAGGGCAAGCCCACCTTGCTTTGCTTCAAGAATGTCTTGAATATGTTTTTCTCTTTCCTTTATACAGTTTTAATTCCCATAGCCTATGAAAAATCCTATTGTATTTGTGTTGAAAGTATAAACATGTTTGCAGAGAATTGACATTTTCACAATATTGAATCAACATATTCTTGACATGGTATATTTACTACATATAATAAGTTGCTACACTTTCATTCTAATAATTGGTCTTTTGAGTTTTTCGTATAGATAATCATGTCATCTTTTTATGACTGTTCTGTTTCTTTTTTTTCTAATACCTAAAACTTATTTTTCTTGTTTTACAGAGAGCTTCAGGACATCAAGTATAAGGTAAGTGGAAGCAATAATAATTTACCTCTATCTTACCATTTTTTCCCTTTACAGTTCAACTTTTGTCTTTGTTACTAGTCACTTCATTTTATATTTCATTAATTTCTGATCCTAACCTTATTATATCCATACTCCTACTTCATGTACTTGTTGGGTGTTTTTTTTGTTGTTGTTTTTGGGGTTTTGTGGGGGTTTTTTTGCTAACTCCTGAAATTGAATACAGCTTTTTAAATTCTGAGATCAATATTAAAGGGTATAGATTTCCTTTTGAAAATTTTTTTGGTTGCATCCCACAAGATTTGAAATTTTCCTTATTATTGATCAGGTCTAAATATTTTCTAATTTCTTTTATGAAATTTGCTTTGACCCATGTGGTGTTTGTGCAATGTATGATTTAAAAAATTTTAATGTATTTTTGGTTTTGTTGATTTCTAAACATACTAAATTTTAGCAATTTAGACATTCAGTATTAAGCAATTTTGATCAGTGTGTATTGACTCTGAATTTTTCAAGACTTTATGAAACAACTGTTCAATGTGTGCTTAAAATAAGTTCACTTCAGAAGGTGGGTATACAGTTCTTTACATGTACTTTACATGTATGTGTTATTTGTTAAAACCTGGTTTTTTAGTGTCATTAAAATCTTTTATATCCTTACTGATTATTTCATCTTGATTTAATAGTTGTTGTAAACTGTGTTGAAATATCTCATTTTGATGTCAAATTTTCACTTCATCTATTTTGAAGCTGTATTATTAGGTTTGGGGAAGTTTAAAATTGCATCTTCCTGATGAAGCATTTATTATTATATTATTACCTTTTTCATTTCTAGCAGTGGGATTTTTGCCTTAAAATTACTTGTATGATTTTAATATTGCATAGTATTATTTTGTAGATTATCCTTTTTTCTGAAAGTAGCTCTTCATGAGTCCAAGATCCATGTGGAGGTTAGTATCGTGTGGATACAGAGGAAGGCTTTGTCTTTTGTACTGCACATGTGCCAGCCATTAAAATCTAAGCTCTAGGCTACCCAAGATCAGTAGATACATCTGGGGTAACAGTTAAGCTTCACTGCTTACTGACTTCATTGGATTCATGTCCATGTTTCATTTCTGGTCGCAGAGCATTTGTATTTCCTTTCCTCCTTGAAAACTAATTTACTTATTAAAGAAAGGCTATAGATATATAGATATGCTGTATATCTACAGAAACACACATACAATCATTAAGGTATGCTGAGGAAAAGTTTTAGTCCTCATCTGTCATACTGCCAGGAATGGATGTCCTTCCTTCATTTTCAGCATCTTTGAAATGCATCCAGTTCCCACCATCTACACTGTCACTAACCTTACTCAGGTCCTCACTTGTTTTTCTGCCTTTTTTTCCGCCTTCCAACCACTTCTCCTACAGCCTGAGTATCCTTTCTGAAACACAGATCTGTCGGTGTCACTCCCTCTTGTTCTTAGCATTAAGGATGAGATTATTTATTATGTCCCAAATGGTCTTAATGACTCAAACTACTCATTCCTCTTTATTCCTGCCTCACCTAACTTCAAAATATCTAATTCTGCTACAAAAATTGCTGTCTACCTTTGTGGAGGATTTTTTTTTTTTGGTTTTATAAACATTATCTTAGTTCATCCCTGCAAAGATCTTACTTAAGTACTGTTATCCCCATTTTACAGGGAGAAATAGAAATGTTAAGTGACTTAACCAAAGTCACACAGCTATCAATTGAAGAAATTGAGATTTCATCCTATGTCTGCCCAACTTCAAAGATGCTTATATGAATTTATGATCCTTCTATAGTTCCTTTCTCATTTCTGGGCCATTGTTCCTTTCCTTAGAAAACAACTTGTCCTTCCCTCTCCATCATGTCTTCTCCACCCTTCAGGTCTTCCTTGATCAAGTGCCCTTTCCAACGTGCCTTTTTACTCTGTCATAATATTTCAGTTTCTTTCCTTTTCTGCATTTCCCTTCAGACTCTAAACTATATGATAGCAGAGACCAAATCTACCTTCTACTCAGTGGCATCTTTAGGACCATGACACATACTTTCTAAAAAATCTCTCATATACTGGTTCCAAAAATTTAATTTAAGAAAAAGGATTTTATGATAAATCAAAGCATGGGGGCTTTTTTTTCTTTTTTTCAAATAATAGTTCTCAGGTCAAAGAGTACTATTTTTATTTGCTGCTTTTAGTGTGAAGCTGCCTTCTCTGCTTGAGATTTTATAAATATAAAAGTGGGAGCTACAATATTAAGAACCCATACCATATATGAGCCCATACAAGTGATTGTTTAATTGCATGTTGGGCAAAATTTCCAGCATTTCTAATATTATGAAAGAAATGTGAATTCCATAAAATGAAAATCTAAGCATTATATTCTATAATCTGTATTCTATTTTTGTTACACTATTGCTTGACTAACAATTCAG
Organism: Ailurus styani; assembly: GCA_002007465.1. Lineage (NCBI taxonomy): Eukaryota > Metazoa > Chordata > Mammalia > Carnivora > Ailuridae > Ailurus > Ailurus styani. The sequence goes on from LNAC01000125.1 coordinate 1,833,158, forward strand.
ATAAATGTGGTTAATACATTCTTGGCACTTTTATGAGAAAAACATGTATTTTCATCAGAAAAAAGTACAGATATTTGTAAACCTCTCTTAGACATTAATACTTGATTTGCCTTCTATTTTGAAATTTTTGTTATACTGTGCATTTCTTTCCATGTGAAATATGGAACACTAGATGGAATTTGCCTTTAGAATTTAAGAAACTCTTTTCTTAAATAAAACCAGTTAAACTGGTGCAACCAACTGGTAAAAAAAAATTTTTTTTTACATTCGTTGTTTTCCTTTTTAGTGAAGTTAAGGATATATATTTTTTTCATACCCAGCAATTCACTTCTAATTATATACCATAAAAAGGCATGATTAGATGTATTAGTATATGTATGCACAAGTGCCATAGCATCTTTATTCATAATACCCAAAAACTGTAAGCAATCAAAATGTGCATCGGCAGTAGAATAGAAAAATAAATTAACGCATATTCATACAATGATTATTAATAGCAATTCAAATGAATGAAAGACAAATATACCTAACAAAGAAATCTTAAAAGGTAACACTGGATGAAAGAAGTCAGAGGTCACACCAAATAAGTATATAGTTAGGATTCCATTTATATACAGTTCACAACAGGCAAGACTGAGTTATATCATTTACTGATACATTTTCAGGTTGTAAAACTACAAAGAAAAGCCAGGAAAATACCACCATAAACATCCAGACAGAGTAGGAGGGAAGGTATTACAGTTGGGTAGGCTGTAGGGAAACTTCTATTTTATAACCTGGTGGTGGCTACAGAGATGTTTGATTTATTATAATTTATTAAATTATGTTCTTAGGTTTTCTATGCTATCCTTTATATCTGCATATCTCATAATAAAAGGATGACACCACAGTAAAATTTAATTTGTTTGCTCTAGGTCCAGAGAGTTACTTAAAGTTGGACTGGAGTTACCAATTTCTGTCAACATTTTAGTCCATACTCACTGCTCAGGAAGGAAATGACTTTATTGAGGAAAAAGAAGATAAAGTTTATTTTGGCTTAAGGAGAATCCACTTTCTTCATTAGCAACTATAAAATGCTAGTTTTCCATTTATGGTGATAGGCGGGGTTGAGCTGGTAAAAAAAAAAATTTTTCCTTATGATAGTGGTCAGTTTTGCAAACTCAGGCTGTAGAGTAGAGCTTTGTTTTTTATACAAAGTTAATTTGGCTAGTCATTTTAATACCTGATATTTCTTTATTACTATCATGTTTTAAGAAAATCTGTAATTCCATCAGACATAAAGAGGAAAAGTCTTGACATCCTTAGTTCATCAGCCATTCAGTATAAAAAAGAAGTTATAGGAGAGTCATAACAGTGTGTGAATGATTTGGTGACAATCCTGTACTTCTTAATATTCTGCAGGATTGAAAAACAAACCTACTGATTTATTAAAGAAGTATTCATTGACCAGCAACTCTTTTGTGGTTCACAGTGCTTAAAGAATATGAACATAAAAAGGAAAGGCTTTCTCTCTTTTACTTAAAATATTTCTTACCACTTAGGCTTTTGAAATTTAGTATTTTAGCTGTGGTTCATTCAACGGTTACAATTTAAAGAAGTATATTGTTGGCTCCATTTAATTTTAATTGTTTCCTTTATCTGAATTATAATTTTCATACTCAATAATAAATGTCTTAAAAAAACTAAGTCACTTAATTTACCTTAGTCTGAATGAGAAGAATGTTTTTAGAAAAAAAAGTTCATGGATTTAAGAAATATTTGGAAGTTTGTCTGGAAGAAGGAGGGAAGGGTACTATAAAATTCAGTTTTAGTCATGTAATCTCTCAGATAGTTGTGGGACATTCAAGCAGAGAAGCTATGTAGTTAAATATATAGGATTGACTAAAGTTCATCAAAAAGATAGTAGTTGAGGATTTATTCCTTGGATTAGATTCTTACACATGGAGGTGATAAATGAAGCTACAAGCCTATAGATAGCAACTAAAGTTTTAAATTATATTCCTCAGGTAGAAGTTATATAATGATAAGTGCCAAGGGCCTAAGAGATAGCCCTGAAGACACTAATACTTAGGAAAATGGAAATGAAATTTCCATTTCCAAAGAAAATGATGGAGTGTTGTGTTGTATTATTGAACCAAAAAAACTTGTGTTCAAAGTGGAAGAATTAGAAATACCAAGTTTTACAAGCAAAATAAGGTAAGAATAGATTTAGAAATGAGACATCATTGATGACCTTAACAAGAACAGTTTCAGATAATTCTTGAGGGTGATTTCCAGATTGCAATGGGCTAAGGAATGCTTAGAAAGTGAGGGAAGTGTAAAACAGTGACTCTAGGCCACCTTTTTCAAAAAGTTGGCTTATAAAAGGGAGAGATATGGCAGTACTGAAATAGTGACTTGAGGATGAGGGTATTGGTTTATTTTTAAAATTGGAGAGACTTAATATTGAAACAATATTATTTGAGAAAGATCCAGTTAAAAATAAAAGAATCTGAAAAAGGGAAGAAACACAGGGTTTTTGAGGTCCTGTGACCCTTAAAAACCCAAGGTGGGTGTGTGGGGCAGCAGGGGGGTGGCAGGGAAGGAGAAGGACTGGCCTCATGTATGAGGAAAAACACCTCTACACCTGGGATGGAAGAGTTAGAATCAGTGGGTGCTGATGTTCGATTCACTTGGTTATGGGTTCTGTTTTCTTGTGAAGAGATAGTAAGCTGAAGGTAGAAAGGTGGCCAGCCTGAAGGAGAACAGAGACAACAACTGTCTTTTGAATAATGGGAAAGAGAGCCAGGGAACAAGGAAGAATTGGCCTAATCTTGAGGTTTTTCCACGAAGATGGTGATACAGAAGGAAAATTTGGGAAGGACTTCGAGGTGAAAAAACAGGAAGTAGTAGACCAGGGAGTCTAAATCAGTTGGGAATTAGATCGGGGCTAATGGAGATTAAAGGACTTGATCAGTTTGGATACTGGGGATGACTGAATGAAACCTGGAGGGCTACGAAATTGTTTCCAAAGAGCGAAATTTAAAATTTTAGAGATGGACTAGTTGTAGGAATAACAAATTTCAAGTTTCTACACGGCAAGTGATAGCCAAAAATGGAAAATGAACATTCGACCATGTTTGCCTGTTTATCCCTTCAGCTGCTGTATTAGTTTTACACTTCTTTATCTGCAAGCATTTGTTGGTCTCTTTTGCCTTCCCCTACAATATCCAGTTATTTCCTTATCTATTCAGAATCTACTCACACTTCACAAGTCAAGGCCAACATCATTCAAACCTTTCCACGTACCTCAGCTCCTGGGATTACTTGCTATTATGAATGTGTAATGTTCAATGTGTTTCCCTCAGTGGCCTAAATGCGTTACCAGGGTGTGCCGCAAAAGCTGCATTTCCCATTCTTCCTGTTGTTCAGAGCAGTGTACCTTTGCTCATGCCTGTGCCTGTCTGGGAAGCCTGTCACCTTTTCCTTCTCTGTCTCACTTCATCAGCTTTCTAAGTTAGGTGCCCTCTCTGTTCTCCTCATTCCATATGCGTATATCTATTTCAGCACTTACTACATTATGCTCACATTAAACTTTTTATATCTTATTCCTTATAAGCCTGCACGCTTCCTCAAACTGATTTTTAATTTTATTTATCCCAGTGCCAAATACTATGCCTGGTACAAAACAGATGCTCAATATATGTTTATGGAGGTGAGCTGAAGTAATAAATCCTTGTTCAGTCACTCAGTGGCTATGTGACCCAGATAATTCACATCCACTTTCTCAACCCTGTCTTCTCTGGAAAGTACGAGGACATCTCAGAGTTGAGGAGTTAGGTGAGGTACCTAGTGGGGAGGAAAGCCTCCAGTCTGCTACCTAGCAGACAGAATACTGTAGTGAAGTTTTTCACCTTAATTTGAGTCTACTTTGTGCCACCTTGTGTTTTTTAACTGATATTTAATATATGTATCACTACTTGACATTTTTATAAGAATGTCTTAACTCATCAACTAGATAATTAGTTTCTTGAGGGTCGGGATCATATAGTAGACAAGCTATATATTTTACATTACCTAGCATATATTATGGCTATGAATGCTTATAAACAAGGAATATTAAACATTACCAAACAAATGAACCACTTTCACAGATTCTGTTTGATGTCTTAGCTCTGAGACAAAGGAGGCAGGATAATTTTTCCCTTTCAGGACATACAGAGTTACAGATATCTGTATTCAGTGACACAGTTAAACCATAACCAACCACTAACTGAATGGGGATTGAAAACATGAATTGAAATTTGTATACCATAAGCAGAATGCTTTTTCATTCAATGACTACAAGCCAAATTGCATATAGTCTAGTCTGTATCATTTGTGGTTCAGGAAAATTCTAATCTGGGCTACTCACCACACCAGCAGAAGAGAACAGCTATAAGAATTGAATGACATAAGATATGCAGATGCTTGTATAACACCTGAATCATTAAATCTCTTTTCTTCAAGTTCATAGGAACATTCTGGCTTTATACAGACATAGCATTCAGCTGCACATTATGCTGAAAATGAAAATAAACAAAAGCCCTGATATAGATGACATACATCAAACAGTGCTGTTTTTCCTCATATAAATGTATATAATTTTCATTAAAAATTGTATTCTCAACTCTTTAATGATTTCTTGGTGAAGATAGCAAAGCCTATTTCATAACTGTAGGGTAGAAAGATTTATAAATTTCTTATTATACAGAAAGAAACTGAAGCAAGAAAAGAATGTCACAGAATAACTTAACAGTAAATGTATAGAAATATACTTGGTCCTCAGTTCTAACAATTCAGAAAAAAGGCAGGTGCAACCCTAACCCATCAAGTCCGTTCCTTTATTCTGGCAAATTTATATGGTTCTGATCAGGAAGTTTTGAGTAATATGCATGTCACAACCTCAGAGTGGAGAGCTGATTTGACTTGTCTATTTGTTTGTACATATTTTGAATTTTTTAAAATGACACAATACAACTTGAAAAAGAAACATTTGATTGCAGGAGTTCATATGTACTCTTTAGATGTTTTCATAAACCTTCTTCATCTATATTTTCGGCAATTTTTCTTGGACGTCTAACAAATACTGAAATGAGTTTGCCTCTCCACTTACCCTTTCATAATGTTCGTGACACAAGCCTGTGTAATTTGACACCTTGGAACTTTAAACAGACTCAGAATCTTTTGGACCTTCTAGCCATCATCAATTCACATAGTGTGCAGTAAATCCAGCTCAAAATAAACAACACAGATGGAATCGAAGCTTATAGTACAATGTCAGCAGTATCCACAGATTGACAGAGCTAGTTAGGCTGCCAGATGCACAGAATGTTGTTCTATCTACTTGTTCTTTATAACTGGACTTGATGGAGTACATCAGTGTCAAACTCCTTGCTGGTTTCCACACGCACACGCATAGAAACGCACCCGCATACACACGCGCATTCCTGCGCTCTATATCAACGGCACCATCTGCTCTCAGCTGTACATGTGGTAGCTAACTAACTATCCTACTGTGCCTGGGTCTCACCGACTGCTTTCCCTGGAAACAAATGACAACAGTTTTTATCTTGTGCCCTCCTTGGCATTATAAAATAAGGCTCTTAACATTTCCATACGCATATATTTTACATGCATTTTTTAAAATTCTGTTCTCCGTTTTATTTACTGATTCCCTAGAGAATGGCAATATCTCTTTTTATATCTCCCCCAAATTGAGATTTGCCTATGGAAGTTCACATACTGAGATTGTTGCTTCTAAGATTTACATAAAAGCAATGTATGTAAAAGCCATGGGCCCTGGGATCATTTTGTTCTCTCCACACTATTTTGTAGGGTGCCGCATACTACTTGTAAAATGGGGGTGTAAAAATGTGGGGATTCAGAAGAGAAAAGACATCCATTTCTTTCCACTATCCTTCTATAAAATTACAATAATGACCATGCTGGGATGTGAAGATAAGGGAGTTGTACAAACATGAAATATTTTCATACACGAGTATCTTGCCTGCAGCAGAAAGCTCATGTGTTATTCTGTTACCAAATGTAGAATTTTTGCCGTGACCTCTTTGCCATCTCATGTGAAATCTAGATGGGTAGTAAGGTACAAAAAGAGATAATCACTTTTTTTTTTACTGACAAAATTCAATTGTAATGTCTTTTCAAAGCAATACATCCTTATTAACTGGAAGTAGGAACTGTTATAGGAAGGATGTATGGAATAAAATAACAGAAAGACGACCCAGGTTTTGGCCATACCAAATATCTTTTCCCGACCCATTTCCACGTCTGACACCTGTCTTTATGACAATCTTTCCAGAACATGTACGGAAATTATACCTACCTTCTGGTAACTAGGTAACATAATCTCCTGGAGGCTAGCTAATTGCAGCCCACGATAACCTCACATACAGTAACTGTTAAATTTTTCATTTCTTTCAAATTATTATGGATCAGTGGAGAGGGTATTGATTTGATTCATTAACGGATTCCCAGTCTGTTCCAAGGTTAATGATTACATGTATCTCAATTACATCCTTAACAGGTTATACTGTATGATTTGTTTTAACTGCTTCGTACATTGTGTATCTTCCCCAGCTGAAAAGCTGCTTAGCGCTTCATGATTTAACAGATCTTTCTCCTCCACTTCCTAAAACAATGAACCTGCTTTGAAGGAACATATCAAGGCAGGACAAAAATAAATGATAAAAGCTTTTTGCAGAATTCTCCAAGAACCATAGCATAACAGTTTATTTTAGTCAGGTAAATAGTCTGCAATTCATTCATGTTTATGATGTTTATAAGTAGTATGGAACAGAGGGGTCGATCCTTTCTCTTGGTATTTTATTCGACCTTTCTTATATAGGAGCCACTTTTCTTTAACTTTGATCTTTTGAACATACCCATAATGCAGTTTATCTTTAGAAAGTCGAAGCAAAATACATATTTTTCAAGTCACCTATAATCGTTCCAGCAGAATCCAGACACATTATAACTGCCCTGAAGAATTGAAAAACATTGTAAAAGTTAAAATATAATATTCATGTGAAACTCCTTAGGATGACAGTAAGTCAAATGACTTGTAGATATACTTTGCACATTGGCCATGGATGGTCAGGAAGGAGGATAGAGGGACCCATTGCAGGGAATCTAGGGCAAAGAGCACATCTATCAATTAGAGGACAACATGATTTTGACAAGAATGAAGACAATTATTTATTCCAGTCCTTCTATTTCCTTTTTGTCCCTTTGCCACTGCCTCCAACTCTACTTCCCTCTGTGTACTTAAGCCAAGCAAACTTATCTGTCATGAACTAGAATTTGTGAATCTAGGGACAGTCTAATCTTGCTTAATTTTGACGTGAAAGCTCTGTTTCTTGCCCAGAGTGCTGTAAAGTCCATAGTGGGAATTACATTTTAAAGAATCTTAGTACTTTTACTATCCACTCATATTCTGAAAAAGCAAAACACCAGACTCCCCTCCTTTCTGGAACCCCCAAGATTCTGACAGAGTTTGGGGACTCAGAAGCCAAATGGGAATCATCAGGAGGAGAGACTTCAGTTACACAATCCATTAAATAAAACAATAGAGCCTGCAGCTGAGCTATTAAAAAGAGTAGAGCAATTTTTATTTCAATGGCTACATTTTATTTCCTCTTCTGAGTGACTGTTAACAAAGGGCCGCTGAAAGGACTGGATAAAAAGCAGGCGTCAGATGCAGGATCCATGAGTTAAACAACATTATTAGATACAATTTCATAAAATCTAGTTGCTTTTTTGCTACTAGAAATCATGTCCTTTTGTCAACTTGTGGTCACATCAGCACTTCTCTGATATAATTTGCTCCAGCTGCAGAGCATAGCTGGCCTGCAAATCAAGAACCAGAATGAGGACAGGCAGGAATAACTCAATGGCTTGGATAATGTGCAAATCACTACACTTCTCGCTATTAGTCTACTTTTTTTTTTCCAGAATATTTGGAAGAGGAAAAATTTATCTTTAGCAAAGCAGCCAATCAGCCACCCTCTTAAGAACTGGTTTGTCTGGTTATCTTCTGAAGCCTAACCCTGTTTGCAGTGATGCTCTGTAATCATGGTATTATGAATTTAAGAAAAAAAAAAAACACTAAACTTCCTTTGTTTACCATAAACTGGCAGAGTGAACACCTCATATGAAATAGCTCCTGATTTTGTTCCCCTCCCCTAAAAAAATTGTTCTTAGATTTAAAAATCCTTCTGTGTACTTCTGTTCATAGTTTTTGCATTTTAAGTGCTTCTATCTGGCCTGGAAAGTACAGGTTTACAAAATAATACACATCATTCTAATGTCAGCAAACTGCTATAAATGCCTCAGTTCAAGACACAAAAAGATCCAGTTAAAAAGGAAATGAAATACTACTTATTGATTTAGACACGAGTAAAAATGGTAGAGGTTTAACTAGTCATTCAGCATTGAACTTCATACAGCTCTATTTGCTTGATTAGAAACTCTATTGATTTTCACTGGAATCAGTTAGAATTGCATCCCAGCCATTTCAGGTTCAGCTATAATTGAATACGCAACAATCACTCATGTATAGAAAAAAAAAAACAGTTTCTAAATAAAAGCAAAGTCCAAGTATTCTTGCATATCTGAGGAAATCATTATATATGGTGAGCAAGTAAGAACAAACAAAAGCATATACAGCTGGAACAGCTGAATCAGTGTCCCTAAAAACAAGAGCAGCTTATCAAGTGTGCAAAGGTAGCACTAGCCTGTTGTTCACCAGTGCAAGTGAACCGATACTCTCTTTTCATGGCATGGCAACCTTCCAGGGCCAGGTGCAATCATAACTGCAAACCCATTATGTAACCTGTCACCTTCTCAAATTCATTGCTACAGCAAGTACCCACATCCAAAGCTATGGCTGGAAGATCCCTTTTTTTTGTAAACTGACCTGGGAAATTTTATGACTACAGAACATGCTTTTAGACACCATTGTTTTAGAAAGGACAAAGAGAAGTCACGTGCCACACACTGATGGCATCGAGTCTGTTTTCCTTTTGGCAAAATTACGCAGTAAGATGGGGATCAGTCCCATCATCCTTTTTTCTTCTTTCCCAACACATTGCAGCGGTGAATCTGTCAAAACCCAGAGCTCTGTTTACTTCTTAGATTAGAATGGGAACCATAATATTTTCCGAAATGTGTTTGGGTGATTTCCTCCCATCCTGAAAGTTTTAGAAGTTTGCTTCATCTAGATACAGGTTAGTGAAGTTCATAAGCCCTAGCCTATAGGAGCAAATTTTAATTTCCGATTAGAGCCCATGAAAGCTGACCCTTTGAATTTTTTGGATGTATGATACCCACACTTTTTTTGTTGCTCCCCTCCGAAAGGGTGGCAAAATTATGGCTTATTTAAGATCGAATCCTATTTTATTATGCTACTGACTAGCAAACAGGTACTGCTTAACTATTATATCAAGTGATTCTATTCAAATAAATAAGAAACAAAGTGAATGACTTTTTACCCTTTTGGTAAAATAAAAACACCTACTGATGAAAAATATTTTGCAAAATGAATTTTAACATCTCTGCTGACGCTCTTTCAATCCTGGTCTTACCTGGCATCCTTATAGGTGGGGCTAGGTACAAAAGGTAGGGCAAAGGAAAGAAGCCTGAAATCTTTGAGGTGGCCCTTTAAAGATGATCCCTTCTTTTATGGTTGGTTGTTTGTTCCTCACCCAGGACAAGCTCTTCTTTTATCATCATTAAACCATAAACTAGTTGTAGTAGTGAGCAAAATGTACAGGGAACTTTCATAATGACACTGTACACAGACATGCTTAAGGCCACGAAATTGCTACTACATTGTCAGATCTTAGATGCTCATCTGGTATCCTGAATTTGTGTCTAGACAGGGAATAGCAACAAAAACTAAACAATAAAAAAAATGCTTCTGCTTTTTATTTTTCAAGCAGGAAAGCATAATTTGCTCTGCCCACATTAAAGTTAGAAAGAAGCTATTCTTTCTAAAATTTGTTTTTGTATATCCTCTGGATTGCTTGTTCTATAGAAGTCACAAATCAAGCAGGAATACACGCAGCACTGAAAGTCTACTGTAACAAATCTAATAATTTGCTTAACAATACCATTTCAAAAATACTCCACTTGGAAGTTGCCTCATCCCACAGATGTACAAAGAATCTTTTTGAACATTAAATATACTGTTATTCAGGTCTGTTCCATGAGGTGTTACCCTAGCATGGGGGAGATAAGGTATTCCCATCCCCCCAGATTTAAAGGATCATAGTTCAAATATTAATATACAACACCTTACCAGCTTGTGTGCTATTTTGCCAGTTGCTTTTGCTGGCAGTTGGCCTCCCTTGTAAAAGATAAAGATTTCCACAACAAAAAAAAAAATCTCTGCATAAATTTTAATTTTATTGCACTTTCTTCCTAGTCCCTATATGCTATATTCTGTTTATGTCTATGGAACACCAGACGATGATGGGAGGGGGAAGACTGCATTGGAATATTTTGAGGGTGACAGTTAACCTTAATGTATCACAAAACTATTGAGGCAAATTTAATTGCAGAAGTACATCTAAATGGACAAAAACCAAAGGAGAGAAAGGAATGAAGAAGGAAAAGAAAAAAAGAACGAAACAGAGAGAGAAAGGAAAACATAAAACCTTGGAACAATTTCTGTTGCTTTATCTAATGTTTTGTCTGCTTTAAACAGATTAGTGAGTCACTGTCTTTTCGTTTTGTTTTATAGGAAATTCTGTTGACTTAAAACACTACTGCCAACATAGACAGCAATACCACAAGTATAGTTTTATGACAAAAATATTTAAAGCAAAAAAATTATTTCAGAGTCATTCATGTTATTGTGGTTGCCTGAATTTTCACAAAACATTCCCAAGGACTCGGTGAGGGTCCAGGAGCTGGTTGTTTCTCTCAGTTCCAGTTAGCCCAAGGCAACCCTACTATGAGATACAGGGGCATGCAGGCTTGACTTAGACAGCTGGTTAATGAAACCTGTGATTGTAATTATTTTCAAATATTTCTTAGAACAATGTGTACTTGAAAAGTTAGGGAAGATTCACACACAACGATTTATGAGTACTATGTTGTGTTGTCATTTCACTGACTGTGAATCTAGCAATCCTATCTAACATACTTTTTTTTTCTTGTTCATGGTATTTGTTTTTGAGTTTGGATGCAAACCTCATAAAAGGGAAATAACTAAGTTAATATTTAATTTATTTGGGACATAGCATGTGTTCTATGAAGCAAGTATTTATGGAAAACTCTTATTTTCCTGCTGGATTGTAAGGCTGACTACATCACAGATTGTGTCCTGCTTAGATATGCATGTCCTGGTGAACAGCAGAGTTCCTTGCACATAGCAGAATGAGTGAACATTTGCAGAGTTAAAGTGAAATCCAATTGAATTATAATGGTAGTAAGACAGCAGTCATTTGACAATTTTCTAAAACAGACACACAGCTGATAAATGGACAATTTCTAGCATCAAATGGATTAAAGAAAGATGAGCTTATATCTTTGTTAGAAGATTCTAATTTTTTCATCTTGGATTTTCAAATACTTGTGTCCCCACTGATCATGGCTTTTCTGTTAACAGTAATAATTGTCCCTTATTGAGTGTCAGCCCATCCTAGGCATTATGGTAGGTATTTTAGGCACATTATTTTACTACTTGTTATACTAACCCCTTGAGATAGTCCTATTTCATCCCATTTTCTCAATGAGGAAACCCAAATCCACAGAGATGTTGAATGACTGCTCATTATGTGTGGTAGACTGAAAAATGACCCCTCAAAAGATACCATCATGTAACCTCTGGAATCTGTGAATGTTGCCTTATAGTGCAATAGAAAAAAAAACTTTGCAGATGTGATATGATTAAGTTATAGATCTTGAAATGGGGACATTACTCTGGATTATCCAGAAAGTCCCTAAGTATAGTGACAAAAAGAAGTAGAAGGAGAGTTACACACACACACACACACACACACACACACACACACACACAGAGGAGATGGGGAATGCAGAGAAGAAGGAAAAGGAGACATTGTGAAAACAGAGGCAGAGATTACAGCCAGAAGCCAGGAAATACCAACAGCCACCAAAAGGTGTAAGAGGTAAGGGATGGATCCTCCTAGAGCCCCCAAAGGGAGCACAGCCTTACTGATATCTTGATTTTGGCTCTGTGATTCTGATTTCAGACTTCAGGACTCTGAACCTGTGAGAAATTAAATTTCTGTTGCTTTTAAGTCACCACACATGTGGTACTTTGTTACAGTAGCCTGGGGGAAACTAATATACAACTACAGCACTTTGGCAGTAATAGTGTTAGGATTTGAACATAATGTAGTATTGTGCTGCATTACAAATTATCACAGATTTAGCTGTTTAAAACAACACCCATCTATTCTCTCACAGTTCTATAGGTCAGACATTCGGGATGGGCTCAACTGCAATTTTTTGCGCAGGGTCTCACTAGGCTGAAATCAACATGTTAGTCATACTGGAATCTCACCTGGAGGCTCAGGGAAGAATTACCCTAGTAGGTTTGGCCCACCAGAAAAATCTCCCCATCTTGAGATCACCTCATTAGTGATCTTGTTTATATCGGCAAAATCCCTTTGCCATGTAACATAATTGCCAGGGAATAACACCGGGGCAAAGTCATGGGTGCCTACTCTGTCTTCGTGATTCTGAAGCCTGTGCTCTTTTTTGTGCCATACCACACTGCCTTCCAAAGCACTTTATCTCCAGGGGTCTTTAGAAAACACCCAGAACAGCTCATTAGTGAACATAATGTTGTGTGAAGAACTTGTTCTTAGAGCCTTTGTACCTGTTTTTATTTATATTGGTTATGGTAACTTGCAGCACTGGTTCATGTCCTAATCCATGAAATCTTTCCCACTTCCCTTCCTAAAAGTCCACACAAGCAGTAGGGTGATTCTCTGAGAAACAGCTAGGAGGAGAGTCACAGAGGTGGGAGATAGATTGTAGGACATAGATGAGGACTTGCCCAGAGACCTACAGAAGTAAGATATATAATGGTCCTCACTTGGTACCCGGGCCAGATCACTCAATCCCCTTTAACCATGATTGATGTGTGCTCCACTTCTGTATGTTTTGTTCTAACATCTCTCAAAGGATTGCACTGAGGTTACCGAAGCTAACTGGAAATGTGGGCAGCTATCTCGAGATGCCTGGGAGTTTATGTCTCCCTGGGGTGACTCAAGGACTGTCTGGTAAAAAGATACAAAGCCCAGTCCTTAGCATAGAGACACGACAAACTGACTTGCTATTTAAGCTCCACAGCTTTTTCTGGAATCTGGCTGAGCCTGGAATTTCACCTGATAGTGCCCCCTGCCTTTTTTTTGTTTCTTCTTCCTCCCTATTCTGAACTCCATTAACAGTTTCTCTTGGGAGCACTGCCTTAATAAATAACTTGCATTTGAAATCTTGGCTCAGGTTTTCCTTCTGGGATGACCTGACCTCAGATAAGGAATAGACTTTAGGCACTTTTCTGGAGCCAGGAGCATTAGGGGCTGGCCACTGTAAAAATCTCTACCTGGCAGGAATCGAAATTATCCAGGCTGTTTTGTGTGGGTAGTGAATACAGCCTGGTCATTACCTGGCAGCCAGATTCTCTGCTGTCAAACAGATCCCTCTCCCGAGAGTGAGAATGTGTGCTCGACACAGAGGCTATTTGGCCTCTCTTAGCAAGTGCTATTGAAGGTCTTTCCTTGAATAGTAGAACTCAAAGCTTCTTCCAGCACCTCTAGAAAAAACCTTTGTCTTTGGCCACTATTTGAAACTCATTGCCTAAACTGTGTGTATGGCTTTCTTCTGGCTCAGACTTGCTATTTCCCAGTGTGTATACATGTAGTGAATGATTAATTTTAAGTGCCTGTAGGAAGTACAATGGTGAGTACATAAATTCAAGGCTGAATGAGTTTGCAAAGAGTGCTTTAAACATTATCCTAGTTATTTCAAATCTGCGGTTGATTCGTGATCTGAGTACAGAATACAAAATGATGATTCACAGATGGATCAACTGAGCACTCTTAACTGCATATTCAGGTGCATACGAATGATGCTACAAGGGGAATCAGGATTCAAGATGAGAGCTAGCATAAAAGGAGAGAGCAGGATGTGAAAAATTGTGCCAGAGTTCCTCATTAGAAACTACCAAGAACTTGTAGTTGCACGAGGGTGGGACAGAGCTCACCTGCTGTATTTGATGAGGGTTCCAAGATTTTTCACTGTGGTACGCTACTGCCTCCTAAATTAAAAACAAAAATAAAAACCTTTACATGGGAAAGGGGATTATGCAGATGCATGGCTCGTTTGTTCATTAATTCAGCAAGTATAAAATGATAACCTACTCTGGTCAAGATGATTAATTAGATAAAATATTACTCTTCAGGCAATGAAATTATTCCATGTAAATGAGCTAATCACAAAGAATAGCCTTAGAAGCTTTAGACCAGATTCCTTGTGCTTAAGAATCACTATATGACAGTGGGTCCCAGTCAAAGAGCCTTTAGATACCTAGAACTTTTTAAAAGGGATCATATGATTAAATTAGTTCCACTAGGGTAATCTCCTTAGTGTAAGGTTATCCGATTAGTTAACCTTATGATTACATAGTCAGATAGTTTCTTCTCAGGAGGGCCAGCTTTTTTGTTCTATTGAGGCCTTTAACTGAATGGAGGAGGCACACCCACATTAGAGAGAGCAATCTGCATTTTTCAGTCTACAGATTCTGATGTTATTCTCATCCAAAAACACCTTCGTGTACACACCCAAAATATGTTTGATCAAATATCTGAGTACCTTATGGGCCAGTCGAGCTGACACATCAAATCAACTATTATAGTTGGGTCATTTTTTATCCACTCTGAAAATCTCTATCTTTTATTTGGGGTGTGTAAACCATTTACATTGACTGTAGTTTATACGTGTGGGTTCTGGTTACCATTCTTCCCCCCCCCCCCGTTTGTTCCTTCTTTTTCATTTTATCTGTTTCCTTCCCCTCCCCTGTCTCTTCAGCTATTAGATCTCTTCCCCCTCATCTAGTATTCCATTTTAACATATCTATTGTTCTTGGACTATATATCTTTCATGATTTTTTTAGTAATTGCTCTAGGGGTTATAATACTCTTAACTTTTTTTTTAAGATTTTATTTATTTATTTGACAGAGGGAGAAAGATCACAAGTAGGCAGAAAGGCAGGCAGAGAGAGGAGGAAACAGGCTCCCTGCTCAGCAGAGAGCCTGATGCGGGCCTTGATCCCAGGACCTTGAGATCATGACCTGAGCTGAAGGCAGAGGTTTTAACCCACTGAGCCACCCAGGTGCCCCAATACTCTTAACTTTTAACAATGTACTTAGAATTACCTTTTTACTACTCCAAGTGAAATGTAGAAAACCTACCAACTCAGATGTCCCTTTACCTTCCCTTCTTTATATTACGTTGGTTTATATATTACATCTACATACATTAAAAACACCTTCAGAAAATGTTGTGATTTTTTTCTTTCAACTGTAAAAAATATTTAAAGAACTGAAGAGAAATAGTCTATTATACTTACCTATATAGTTAGCATTTCTATTTCTTTTACTTTATTTCAAATGTTTTAAGACTACTTCCAAAAAAAAAAATTCCCCTTCTTTGTGAATATTTTCTTCTCAATTATTTTAGAGCAGGTCTTCAGACAATGAATTTTCCTAGTTTCCTCCACCTTAGAATGTACTTATTTCACCTTTATTCTTTTTTTTCCTTTTAAAGATTTTATTTATTTATTTGACAGAGAGAGAGATCATAGGTAGACAGAGAGGCAGGCAGAGAAAGAGGGGGAAGCAGGCTCTTGGCTGAGCAGAGAGCCCAATGCAGGGCTCAATCTCAGGACGCTGAGATCATGACCTGAGCCAAAGCCAGAGGCTGAACCCACTGAGCCACCCAGGCTCCCCTCACCTTTATTCTTGAAAGGTATTTTCACTGGATAAGATTGCTAGGTTGACAGTTCTTTTTAGCAATTTTTAAATGTTACATTTTGTTCTGACCACCATTGTTTTAGAGAGATAGCCACAATCATTCAAATTATTGTTCTGTAATATATAGTACATAATTTTTCTCTAGCTGATTTCAAGAAACTTTTCATTAGTTTTCAACAGTTTAATTATATGTCTGGACCTAATTTTCTTTATGTTTATTGTGTTTGGGTTAATGAACTTATTAAAACCATAGGTTTACAATTTTTTAACCAACTTGAGAAGTTTAAGCCATTATTTTTTTTTTCAAATTTTCTTTTTCTTACCTAACTTTTTCTTCTTCTCCTTCTCCTTCTCCTTCTCCTTCTCCTTCTCCTTCTCCTTCTCCTTCTTCGACTCCAGAAAACTTTGGGTATTGTTTCACAAGTCCCTGGGATTATGTCCATTTACTTTTCAGTATATTTTCTCTTTATATTGGGAATGAATAATTTCTAATCATCTGTCTTCCAATTTAGTGATCCATTCTTTTGTCATCTCTGTTCTGCTACTGAACTGGTTCACCCAGTGAGTTTTGTTATTTTCAATACTTTAATTTTTAGTTCCAAAATTTCTATTTGGCCCTTGTTTTAATTTTCTTTTGCTTTGCTGATAAAGTCTTTTTATATTCATTTCAAGAGTGTTTGCCCTTACTTCTTGTATAATTTTTCATAATGGCTGCTTTAAAGTCCCTGTCAGATAATCTGGCTTCTATACCAACTGGATACTGGTGTCTCCTATTAAGATTTTCCTGGTTCTTCCTATACTGACAAATTTTGGGTCATGTTCTGAACACTTTGCTATGTTATCATAGTCTGGGTCTTGGTTAAATCCTTAGGAGAATGTTGGTATTTGGTTTAGAAGGCAATTGACTCAGTTGGATTCAGGCCACAAATTCTAACCAGGCTTTTGAGGGTTGTGGTTTTAGCATCAGTTCCATTTTCAAAGCCTTTGAAATGCTATTTATATCTGTCCTGTGTGTGCTACACCCAGTTGCCAGTCTAAGATTGGTGGTAGTCTATGTCTTATTTCAGTTCCCAGAGCTTTTAGTATAATGTTTAGGGTCAGATCCATGTATATAAAGCTCAGGAGTAAGCCTAGAGTTCATAAACAACTTTAGTGGTCATCTCTCCAAATTTCTCCCTCTCAATTGATATCCCCAGTACTTTCTGGCCAGAAAGCTGGAGATCTGATTGTCCTTCTCTCTTGGGCACCTTACATTACTGCACCCTCATCCAGGGTCAAGGAACAGGAGGACAAAAGAAAAGGAAATGGATTTGTCTGACCCACATGGGACCACAGATCCTGACACAGGAAGTTTTCATCCCTCAGAGTTGTTGAGTTGTGGGTCCCCTGCTGTGATACTACTGCTGATAGGATGCCCCTAAACTAAAGGGTTTCCTTGTGAGCTTCCTCTATCCATGCCGACGCCCACTTCCAAATTTCAGGATGAGTTGAGCCAAGGCTGGTTACTAGAGGAAACAAGAAGGTAAACTCACTGCCAGTTTGGTTATACTTCAAATTCTGATCTTCTCCGATTGCTCTGCTGTTTGCTCTTCATAGTTCTCAGATAGCTACTCAATGCATTCTCTCGAGGATTTATAGCTGCATTTAGTGACAAAGAATAGATTGTGCTTACTCTGTCTTATCCAACATTAAAAAAAAAAGCCCACGGTTAATTTCTGAACAAATTTCATGAGCATGTCATAAATAAAAAAAAATATTAAATATAGTAATGAAGTGTGCCATACTGCAATTCTGCTTAAGCCATGACATTTTGTTCTTCATTTTAATATAAGATTGTTAATATAAGATCCTTTAATATAAATACAAGGCATTTATATAAATGTAAATTATATCCAGTTGCAACTCATTCATTCAATATAAGAAATATTTATAGAACAGCTACTTCAAGCAAGGCAATTTACTAGTCACTAAAGGTATAATACTATTTCACATGGTGTTGAAGGCAAACCAGTTGTGTGGCATTGTAAAAGCAAAGGTACAATACATATTCTATTGTTATTATGACAACTGCTTTACTTGGAAGATCCAGCCATATCCCTCATCTAATTTTAGCCTTGTATTCTTAACTCAGCAGGTAGTCATGTTTACAATATTTAGGAAAAATTACTATTTTGACAGATTGATCAGCTATTTCTTCAAAACCCTGGGTAAAGCCTGTTTTTCATCGAACTGTTGAAAAGTATCCACATTTTACCTCTCTGATTTATGGTTCTATTTTGGTATCCAATTACACAATTCATCTGCTTTCTTAAGGAGTGAGTAGCTAAATCACTCTTCTGCCATATCACTAAAGATTACCCTCCTGAACTGTGAATATTATTAACTGACTTATTTACTATTTTTGTGAGAAACATTAGCAAATTCAACATGTGAGCAGGCTTTAATAACCAAGCCTACAAAACCCAGACTGTAGATAAACAAAAGCCTTAAGAAGACTTCGTATTGGAAGCAGCAGATTTTATTTCTTAGCACGATTAAGGGTTAGGATTACTTTTTGGTTTACTGAATGGAAAGGGTTCATATTATCAGGTAATTAGTAAATTATAAGAGTAACTGATGAACTGGTGAGCTGTAGTAATATTCAATAACCTGGGGTCATCACTAAGTTTGGCATCATTAAAAAAAAGTTCTGCCTAGAGGAAGTACATCAGAGTATTTTTCTTAATATTTATTTATTTTTTTTAAAATTATATTCAGTTAGCCAACATATGTCATTAGATTTTGATGAAGTGTTCAGCAATTCATTAGTTGCATATAACACCCAGTGCTCATCACAACACATGCCCTCCTTAATGCCCATCACCCTGTAACCCCCAACCCCTTCCTTCTGTAACCTTCAGTTTGTTTCCCAGAGCCCAGAGTCTTTCATGGTTTGTCTCCCTCTCTGATTTCTTCCCATTCTGCCTAACCTCCCTTCCCCTGTGGTCATCTGCACTATTCGTTATGTTCCACGTATCAGTGAAATTATATTTATTTGAGAGAGAGAGAGAGAGAGAGAGAGAGAGAGAGAGAGGGCAAGCATGCAGGGGGAAGGGCAGAGGAAGAGGGAGAGAGAAATCCAAGTAGAGTCTGTGCCCTCGAGTGTGGAGCCCAACACAGGTCCCTCTCAGGACCCTGAGATCACAATTCTAAGATCATAACCTGACCCAAAACCAAGAGTCCGACACCCAACTGACTGTGCCACCCAGGTGCCTCATATCAGAGTATGTTAAAACAAAGGCCTGTGCATGCTTTAGAAATAAAATATACAGGTCTATAACGAAGAAGTTCATTAAAGCAGCAAATGTTACTTACTGTAAAATGAGAAGGTAAAATTTCCTTCAACCCTTCAAATCTGTCCCTTAAGAGCAAAAAAACAAAACAAAACAAAAAACAAAAAAAACCAAAAACAAACCTAGAGTAAGAAGGATTCAGAGTAAAATTCTGGTTCTAACTCATTCTCTTTGGAATCCTGAGCAAGTCACTTAGCTTCTCTAAATCTTGGTGTATTCACCTATAAAATGGGATGATAGTGTAACTTACTTCATACAGTTGCTACAAGGATAAAGTAATATGAGGAGACTTAATGCCTGGCACACAGTACAGAGTAAATGACTACTATTATTATCACCAAAGGAGTTATCAGTAAAGGAGTTATTTAGTAGAGTTCAGCATTTTGTTAGAAAGGGAAAATAAATCTTTAAGTGTCAAAGACATCTCCGGTGATTATATCCAAGCTACTTACCTGGCAATGTGAATTTTTTTTTCTCTCATTCTTATGGAGTATGTGTGGATTTGAAGCTTCCATAATATTCTCAATTAGCAGTAATACCAATACAGTGAGGTCTGTTTCTATCCATTCCTACTATTCTCTTCAATACCTGTTATTCAGTTTTCCCCCACTCATTTATGTGACATTAATTGAGCCTTCCAAATGGCACCACGCTAGACACAGTGAATAAAAAGATAATTAAAACTCAGCCCATCTCTAAAGGGCACCAAATCTTTAGCAGAAAGATAAACATTGACATCAAAATTTCAGTGGTGTGTTGGAGACATCTTGTATCTGTTCATAATAGCCAACTGTTAAAATTTCAGGAATTTTTCAATTTGTTAAAAACACTGTCATTACTAAAAAAATTACATAATTGTATAATTATATTAAAATATAGGTAATGTTAAAAACTTATCACTATCATTTTGCTACATTTTACTATTATCTATGAATTTGAATTTACTTACATCTATGATTTCTATTTGCTGGAAATCTTACATAATGTTGTGTTACTGTATATCTTTTCCCAATTCCATGCTTCATGATTACCATGCTGGCCATTTGAAATCAGCCCTGGTAGAGGATTTACACCATGGGAATTGACAAACATTACAAATTGGGACTCTTTTCCCTAGAATTACTTTTGTCTAACAGTGCCAGCATAACAATTCTTCTAATTACAACACACTGTGATACGTATCATCATAGAGACGTATAAGATGCTGTAAGAATACAAATGAAGTATGAAGTGATCAGTGAACCACTGACTAGAGAAATTAAAGAAGGCTTTGTGGAGAAGGAATATTTGCATTGATGACATTTAGAGAATTTGGCTTTTTAACGACCCGGAGGACTGGAGAAGGTCTTTTGAAAATTGTGACAGACTGTATTATTGCTCCCAGCTATTCATTCCATCTTCCTGTTTTATATCACTACTCAGTGATTTTGAACTTGGCCTTGTGAACCGATTTAATAAGTGGCATGTTGGTGGACACAAAGTAAGCCACCTTGATCAGAAGCTTTAAGAACCCTTGCATGTGCTTCCAGCTCTCTTGCTGTTAACCTTTGCCTGGAGAATGTATGATTTATATAAATGCAGTTCCTTCATCCTGGGTGCTAGAATGAGAAGACATGTAAGGCAGAGATGCAGAAACTCTAATTTCAGCTGATTATAAATAGCATCAGCCGGCATGTTAACATGAATAAGAAATTAAATCATTGTTGTAAGTTGTTGATATTAGAGAGTCATTTATTACCTCAGCATAATATATTGAGAGCTGACTGTTATTTATAAGGTGGGATTTTTAACATTAGCACTTTTCTGCTTATTTATCATACCAAGGAAACTTTCTCGTAAGCAAAATGAATCTGTGATACACCCAAACTGCTTTCAGAACATGTTTAGATCCTTCTTCCACAGAACTTCTCCTGATGGCACAAAGTACCAGGTAGACGTTGGTATAGTCACTTCTAAGAGCAGGAAACTACAGAAAATAGATGGTGAGGATTCTGAAATCACACTACCTGTATTACAGTTTTTCCTCATAGCCAACACTGCATAAAACTCAGGTGTGCATATATCATCAAAGATGATAAAACAAGAAAGAACCTACATAATCACATCATGCAGCTCCTGCATTTCACGGTTAGTGAAGCCAGGGCTCAAGGAAGTTGAATGGTTTTTGTAAGAAGTGAGCTAAGAAGCTACCATAGATCTCCTGTTCCCTAAGTTCCAGTGTAGTTTCCTGTCTTCTACATCATCATCATCATCATCATCATCATTATCATCATCATCATCAGTAACTAACATTATTACATATTTGCCGTGAACAGTACTCTGATTTAATTGCTTTATACAAATAAATTCATTTAACCCACATAACTTGTTTAATAAAAGTGAAAAAAGAGGTAAGCATTATTAATATTTAATTTTAAATAATAGAAAGCTTAAAGAACTCACCCGTGGTCACACAGCTTTAAAGTATCATTATGATTCATAGCCTCACATTTTATCACTGGGGCCAGTTTGTCTCACTCATACTACTCCATGAAGTACTAAGAGATTTGAACTATAAACAGAACATTCTTTTCTTTCTCAGAGCCAGTATGTCGTTTTTTCTTACAAAGGTCACACTGTTGCTTTAATCTGAATAAAGTTGTGTTTTATTTTGGGAGATGCATCACTTCTCAAATTACCGTCTGCCCTAATCAAAACTACCTCCTCAGAAGACAGCTGCTTTTTGGGGGGGGGTAGGGAGGGGTATTTTCTTTGGTTTGTGGCTTTGACTTAAAATGTTCTCTTCAAAAATACTAGAAAGTAGTGACTGAAAACTTGGTAAAAGTCCATTATAGAATCGTGTGTTAGAAAAGCGATCGATACATTTTAGAGTTACCATCTTCGAGTCTATGTCAGCAAAGGAAATATATAAATGTGCCCAATAGATAAAAATGTTTATTTTCCCATTTTATTGGTTAAGTCAACCAAAGTCTCTCTCCTTTCACATTCAGAATTTTTAAAAACTGTGAGGGTCAGTTTACAGTAACTTTTGACGTTAACCAGATATGAGCTGAGAATATTTTGACACTGGAGAATACTCATGAAATTAGCCTCAGGCTTAGGTTTTTCTTTTGCTTTCAGAGGAAGCTCCCTGAGAAGAGGGAAGATGGTCTCATTCTTTAAGTTTCTTGATTGCTTTCCTTTTCCAAATCACCTTGCGTCTGAAGACATGGTTTTATGAAAGAATTCCACAACAATTTAGAAATGAATCCTTAGGGTTACCAAATTACCTGATGGATTTATTCTCCTATTCTGCATGTTGCCTCTATTCCCCCAGTCCTTCCTCAAAGCTTTCCACCTTTGGCACAAAGTGCCAAGGACGTGCAGCAGTCTAGGAACGTGACAGAAAGGTGTCCTAGAGAGTCCCATCTATTTCAAAGCGCCCTCAAGTAGATCAATCCATACTGTCATCAAAATTACCGATATTTCTCTAAGCAAAAATTGAACCCACTGTTGTTTTTTGTCTTTGGAAACACTAGAGCACAGAGAATGTAGGAAAGTTGCTTCAAAACATGGAGAAAAGTAAGACTGATAAAAGTATTAGACCTAACGTACATTTTTTATCAAGAGACTAAAGCCTCTTTTTTTTTTAAGATTTTATTTATTTATTTGACACAGAGAGAGAGATTACAAGTAGGCAGAGAGGCAGGCAGAGAGACAAGGAGGGGAGGAAGCAGGCTCCCTGCTGAGCAGAGAGCCCGATGCGGGCCTCGATCCCAGGACGCTGAGATCATGACCTGAGCCGAAAGCAGAGGCCTTAACCCACTGAGCCACCCAAGCGCCCTAAAGCCTCTTTTTAACTAATCTTTTCACTTCAGTTTAGCTCTTTCTTTTGCTTCCTTACCCATGAAACATTCTGATCCCCCATATCACCTACATTTATATAGGGTAAAATCTCATGAGTATTTGGTGTTCAGTGAAGTGAAGAAAGAATAAGAACAGAGCTTCACTGAGTTTTCCTGAGCTGCTTTTACTTTTAGATGAAAATCCTTTTTATACAGGATTTATCTCTATCTTTGAGATTTGCCACCTGATGAATAGAAGTTAGTTGAGAGTTTACTTATATTAGTACTAGAATTCATTCACTGAGCTTTCTTCAATACAAAAAAAGCATAGAATTAGGAATTATGCTAAAGAAAGAGGATGTCATAAATGGTAGAGCAAGTTGTTTTGATGATTAAATTGAATCCTAGGCCTTTGGTTTAGAAAACTGCTTTTAATATCTCTGCTTTAGAATTTGGTCTAGTAGAATATGCTAGTTTCTTTTATTTCTTTATAAGCTTACATCTTTCTCAATCATTCACATGTATATGTATATATATATATATATATATATATACACACACACACACACATACACTTTATTTTTTATTCAACTGTTACTTTAGCAGTGTCTGCAATTAAGAACCAGCTCACTAAATGAACTGTAATTATTGCAAATTGTGGTAAGCACCAGTAATTAAAATGTTGCAGTAATGCTAGCCAGCTTTGCTAGATGCCCTTTGAGAGTAGCATAAAATGATATTATGTCTTTAACTGGTGTTTGTATTACTGATGAGAAAACCTGGAAATTCAGGCCTTCAGAATCCTTTGGCTATCTTTAGAGCATAATGTAAAGTGGGGATTAGCAGTTATCTAGTGAATTCAAACTGGGAAGATAGTCAATTTGGTTAATTCCACAGCAAAAGTGGCTTTTTCTTTAAAATGTACAATCTTTAGGGCATAAACATACATGGCTTCCCCACGAGGGGAAAATGAACAATAAGCTCTAATCTCTTCTTTGTGTTTGCAAGATGCTAATAGTGAGCCTTCTGGGTACAAAAGCAAGACGGAACTCCTTCAATACGCACCCATCTTTTGAGGATCCTCACCCAGCTGCTACCCCCAGTGAACTCTCCAGCTGTGTAGTTATTTGGCAGAGTGCACTGTTATGCATAACTTAAGCTATTTGCGTGTGACTCCAATACAACTGGTGAATATAGGCTGTCCATAAGGAAACCCCTTCACTTATTGCAAATGAAAAACAATAGATTCAATGGTTGTGTGGTCATGAAAATGACCCAAATTTCAGTTTTAGCACTGACTGAATCCATTCGTTGACATATTTGATTATTTGCTTCTTTTCCACCTTTGCTCAAGGTGATCCAAAAAAATGTCACCTGATTAACCAAAGGTTGTGAATTAGAGTAAGACGAGGTAATAATATGTTTGTGAAAATAGTACTAATGAATAAGTACTACATTTCATAAGATTTAAGTTCAATAAATCTCCATAGGGCCTCAGAGAATACAGAGATTTGGAGTTGGGGATAATGTTGTCATGTTACAAAGTGAAAAACATTTGCCACCTCGTGATCCTGAAAATCATCTGGTATCCAAAAACATTTCAACTACAAAACCCAATGCACAGGTGTTCCCATCCTGGCCATGATAGGTTATTGGATATTGGAATAATTCTCCTACCATGAACAATTGTGAATCTAGGGAAGAAGTAAAAATCGGCTTATTTTAGACTTTGTACGACAGACAAAAAAAACATCAGGTTTGATCTTTGAGAAAAGGTAAACAGGTGGAGTCAGTTTTACACTCACCCCAGCATTCTGCCTGGGGTTGTTTCTCAAATTGCAGTGTAGGGAAGTAAAGTCCAAACAGAGAACACTGGTCTCTCCAGGCAGAGAAAAGAGCAACCAGAGTGATGGCTGCTGAGGTAACCAGAATTTGAAAAAGTAGGATATTAGAAAACAGGGAGCAGCTTCAAGAAGAAGTCCAAGACATCTGTATAGGTGCACCCTTCCATCTTTGGCCAAGTAATAAGCTGGGCATAGATAGGGTAAAACTCCCGGACCTGGAAAACCAGTTACTAAGGGACTGTTAGATTATAGAGATTGTAGAGGGTATTCAGTGCCGGAAGACTTTGGAATCCCAACCATCCGGAGTGGAAACATCTCTGAAAAACCCAGTCATTCAGCTGAAACCATAGCAAGGCCATACCATAAGAGTAGGACAAGCCTAGCCCTAAAAGAAGGGTTACTCTAGAACATTTTAACAAAGCATAAAACTAAGCCTCAATAAAATCAAGTTGCTCTACCAGCAAATTAACTGCCTGCTAGAACAAGTCTCAACATTTTTTAAAGGCAGCATAATTTAGACTAATATACTATTCATAGTACCCAAAATTCCATAAAAAAAATTACTGGATATACAAGACGGCTTTCAAAATGTGACAGAGAACCAGGAGAATTATAGTGGACAGAAGCAAACCCAGGTGCGACATGGGTGTTGGAGTTAGCAAGCAGGGACTTTAAAATAGTTGTTATAAAGATATTGATGGGTTTAAATAAAAAGATAATGTGCAGGGCGCCTGGGTGGCTCAGTGGGTTAAAGCCTCTACTTTCGGCTCAGGTCATGATCTCAGGGTCCTGGGATCGAGGCCCGCATCGGACTCCCTGCTCGACGGGGAGCCTGCTTCCTCCTCTCTCTCTGCCTGCCTCTCTGCCTACTTGTGATCTGATCTCTCTCTCTGTGTCAAATAAATAAATAAAATCTTAAAAAAAAAAGATAATGTGCAGAAAGATAGAAATATATTTTTCAACAGGGAAATATAAACAATGAAAAAATGGACATTTTAAAACTGAAAATAACATAATTGAAATAAACATTCCAAATTAATAAGCTTAATAGCAGATTGGACACTTAAGACCAGTTAAAAACTATCCATATTGAAACACAGAAAATCATTGACTAGTGGCAGAGTATCAAATGGCCTTATATGCATGTGATAACATAGGAGACAGGAAATGGCAAAATAAATCTATGGAGAAAAATTATCTCAGCAGTGGTCTCCACTTTGTGGGAGGAATTTACTGGGAAAGGACACAAGGTAGCTTTTTGGGAAGATGAAAATGTCCCTTATTTTGAAAAGGGTGTGAGTCACAGAGTTGTGTTTGTTAGATCTCATTGAGCTACATTCTCATGGTCTATTCGCTGAAATCTTGTTTACCTTTTACTCTCAGTGTGACAAACTGTTAGTGTCATCTCTTCTCTACTTTTTTTTATAGATTCTTTCAGTGTTCCTTTTCTTAACTCCACTGTTATATATTCATGTTTCTAAGTTTCTGTCCTTGGTCTCCTTTTATTTCCACTTCATACATTCTTTTGGGACCTAAGATGTGATTAGTACAGTACAGGTGTTCAGTGCTTGATAGGTAGATGGATGGATGGATGTATAGTTGGATGGATGGATGGATGGATGGATGGATGGATGGATGGATGGATGGATAACTAGACAAGTAAGGAGTCCTCTCCTATTTACTTTCATTCAGTTTATGTGTCAGGTACTTTTCCAGGTGCTGAAGGCACAGTTGTGAACAAAG
This sequence comes from Ailurus styani, assembly GCA_002007465.1. Classification (NCBI taxonomy): domain Eukaryota; kingdom Metazoa; phylum Chordata; class Mammalia; order Carnivora; family Ailuridae; genus Ailurus; species Ailurus styani. The sequence goes on from LNAC01000125.1 coordinate 1,859,947, forward strand.
CAGGAAAAAAAATTCTGTTTCCTAGTGTTCATATTTTATTTGTAGTGAAGTCTTGCTTCATTTTCCAATTTCAGGTTCACATCATTTCCCAAATAGGAGCATACCTACCTCTGACTTGTACCTTGTAAGTCAATGCCAGAGTGAAATTATTAATATATATATCTGATTTGTTACTCCTATATATTTTTAATATTTAATGTACATAAATTTATGTGCACTTTTTGTCATGTTCAACCATATCTGTACCTTAATACCCTATGCTCCAGTCGTATAAAATTATTTTCTGTTTATCTCTTTCACTGCGTATTTTTGCATAAGGGAGTCCTTCAGTCTAGAATATCTTTGCTCTTCTCAGTCTTCACCTTCAGTGTCTCCTTGTAGAATTCTTATTCATACTTCAGAGATGCTTAAGAGATCTCTTAACATTTTCTTGATATCCTAGACAGAGGTAAAATTTTCTTTTCAAGGTTTCTTTTTTTTTTTTAAGATTATATTTATTTATTTGACACACAGAGAGAGGCCACAAGTAGGCAGAGAGGCAGGCAGAGAAAGGAGGAAGCAGGCTCCCTGCTGAGCAGAGAGCCCGACGCGGGCCTCCATCCCAGGACGCTGAGATCATGACCTGAGCCGAAAGCAGAGGCTTTAACCCACTGAGCCACCCAGGCGCCCTCAAGGTTTCTTTTTAATACTCCCCTTAATTATTGTGTATAGGTTTGTCTGTAAGCTGAGTGTTGGTACAGGTTACTCAGCTATAAACAGACTATCCTGTGGACATTAAAAAAAAAAGGATACAGTAGAAGAATTAGAGGTATACTACCAAATAAAGCACTGGTCGTCCAAAAGATTCTACTCAGGAAGGAGCAGAGGGAAAAGTAGGACGTTCAAATGCAGAAGTGGAACCCAGTGTTCAGGAATAAAGATTGCCAGGGACATTAGCCAGCTACCAAGTACAACAGACTGGACTCCATCCATACCCAGATCCCAGAGGCACATGTATCTTCTAGGGCCTTCATATAAAAAAGGCTATAAGCCAAGAGCTGCCTGATTAAAATTCATGCAAGGATATAGCTAATGGCCAGGAGCACTGGACATGGGGAACACTTTTGCCCTCAAACACAAAAGAAATTTATAACAAATTTTAATGCACAGTAGACTAGAATAATACTGTGGCCATTTAACTGACTATGTGATACAGGCAGCCACCAGTTTGGGAGCACAGTCTGATACCTTTTCCAAAAAGGAGTTTGTTATACTCGTTGTTAGATTGTTTCCCTTTTGAGGCAGTAAGGCCCTGGAGGTTATACTAAGTTCTTCTCTTCATCTGCTATTATGTGTGGTCCATTGTAGGCACTGAAAGTCCTCTTTTAATAATAAACCAACAGTTTTCAGTGAGTGGAGCAGCACTCACACAAAGCTTTCTTTAGTCCTTAGACACGCATCCTTTGTTTGGGATTGTGGTGGGTTTTGTTGCCATGAGAACATTTTACCATGAGAACATTGTCAAGACAGTAATCTGAAGATGTCACATCCAAATATCAAGCAAATAGATCCGTTCAAAATCAGTTAATACTCTTTATATTACATAGATAAATGATACTTCTTTATTCTTTATTTTCCAATTCATAACTGATTATCTTAGTATCATTTATAATTATCCTAGTTTATGAAGCTGTTCTCTGCCCTTGGTAAGAATGGATTTCCTAGATATTTCACAGCACTTTGCCCTTGTTCTGTGGAACACTGCTTCAAGGAGATGTTAACAGATGCACTGTGTGGATATAGATTATAAAAGTGCAGCCATCCTGATATTTGTCTAGAAGATTCGCAATGCACGTTAATATGCTAAAGACTCCAAGAAGCCCTGGGAGGAGGGTGGGGGGAGAAGGTGATTTTTAACACACAGATACCCAAAGAGTTTATGATAAAACACTTTCTTCATGACAAATATGGAACATTTGGAGCAGTGCTTCCTGAGAGCAACAGTTTAGAAGAAATATAAAGAATAATAATTATCTCTTCTTTAGGAAGACACAGAACCAAATATAATGAAACTGTGAGAGCATTTGTGAGTCAGAAGTCATAGGTTTCGGTCACCTAAACCAGTTACAACTTTGTCATCTGGGAAAGTTCTTTAACCTCTTTGGAGGTTACAAAGACTAACCTGCAGGTAAAAGATGCTCAACAAATAGTGGTTTTATTTTTCTTATTTTATAATCCCCTCCCACATTCTGATGATGGACCAAGTACCAGACTGTGGGCCCAGCTGGAGTTGACCATCCCTTAAACAAGGGATGGGCCTCCCTGGTAGCACCTGTGTTTCTAGAGCGCCAGGTGGGGTACAGTGATATTGAGACTAGGCAGGAGATAGGTGGGGAAGTGGTTAGTCCACCCACACATTCTCACATGTTGCAAAATGCAGCTGGGGATTATTCTCTCAAGAGAAGGCCACTAGCATGCATACCAATGAAAATAAGTCCTCAGGTCTAGTTTGGCACGTGTGCCTTAATTGCTAACCCCTACTTTAGGGAGGTCAACAAGGAAGTTCTTTTTCTGTGAAACAATCATAAAATCAGCCAGAAGAGTTAAGGTTAACACTTTTCAAATATAATACCTGGAAATTTCTTTAGGCTATAACTACAACATCATCTGTAAGCTTTTTCTGTATTAAATTATCCAATGCTAGTTACAGATCAAAATGTTGAGTACTAAAACTTTAAATACGGTTTTCCACAAATTTTAAACAGATGCAGCTTTAAGCTAAGAGCCTTTTGTATCCATTTCCTCATTCTGTTTGTCCTAAGAAATGACTAGCATCGACATTTTGGTGAAAGGGGTGTCCTGTCTAAAATGGAGCTTAGTCTCTCTGAGACTATCAACTCACTAAACCCTCTCTCCCCAACCCATCCCACCTCCCATGCCCCATCCTCAGCCCATGGCAAAATGTGAGCAAAATCACATAACATGTAGGCTGCTTCTTTTTTAGAAAAAAGTCCCCTTTGTCAATTTTCCTCACACATCAAACATACCTTCGCAAGGATGACAGCAAATAGAGCAATATAGCCTAAAAGGTACAAAAGACAGAAAATAATGTTTAAAAAATAAAACTATGTTTTTCTCTTGGAAATCAAGAGTAATGACATGGGATCCAGCACTTAGTTATTTCTAGGGAATAGTTCCATAGTCAAACCCAACGTCAGATAAATTGTGACTCCAGATGTGAAGGATGCCTGGGTAAGGCACACAGCAAATTTTATAAAAGACAACCCAGAGCAAATACTGTTTCTCATTCCTTCTTTTCTTTTTTCTTTTCTGTCCTTTCCTTTTTTCTTTCTTTCTTTCTTTCTTTCTTTCTTTCTTTCTTTCTTTCTTTCTTTCTCTCTCTCTCTCTCTCTCTCTTTCTTTCTTTCTTTCTTTCTTCTTTCCCTCTTTTTTTCTCTCTCTCTCCTCTCTCTTTCTTTTGTAATGAGCATATGAAGTAGTTCCAGATGGTAAGCAAGTGTCTAGACTCAAACAAGTTGCTAAGCTTGCTGGCATAAGAGAACCTGCTTAGTGGTGACACAGAAGTACTGAATCCCCACAGTCCTGCTTCCTGGTGAAAACTGGAGAGAACAAACTAACAATAGAGAAATGAGTACTGTAATTTATCTTGGAGGCCATTTAGGTTGTTTATCCCAAACTACATTTTGATTCCAGTTACAGTTTAATTATGAGTATTTGTTCTCTAACAGAGACTAAACAAAGGGTAACTATTTTCTTTTATCTTTTTCTTTGTTATGAAAATTTCAGTTTCATGTTTGCCTCTCCTCTCTCCTTAAATAGTGTCTCATGCTATGTAAACGTATTCAGCTCAATTTCTTCCCATTCGGATGAAGTCTCTAAAACTAACAATAAGAGCCGGAGTTTTTATATATAAGGAATGTGTGACTTAATAATGCCCTATATATTTCTTTGAGCTTTTATTGCATATATCTGATGAGTCACTTCAGTTGTAAAAGAGATACCACCAAGACTTTGGGCATCAAACAACTGACATAAATTTTTATAGTGGAGGAAACCTACTAAGATTAAGTACCCCTCTCCACTGTAACTGGCAAGGTGTTTTTGTTTCTGATCATGAAATGCAAAGTTATAAAGAAGGAATGTGGGTTGTGCCCATTCTCTTTTGTGTATCTCCCACCATTTCTGTCTCAGGCCAGCAATGACGGATTTGGCTTGTTTCAGAGCCCATAGTCCACTTGCTAAACATGTTCTGTATCTGGCTTTGCAGCTGCTCAGAGGTTAGTTTCAGCACACAGTTTTTGTCAAATATGCTGCTGAGGAGATTTTTCTTCCTTCTAAAACACCCTGCACAATGCTTGCTGCTGCTTGGTGTGATGGGAAATCACATTTTCCCCACTATATGCTATACATGGGGCCCCTGTGACTTGCTCAGCCATTTCTGAATTCCGCCTAAATTGTAGTGATGAAGAATATTTGATAATCAGTTCTTTTTTGGTAGAAAAGACACTTCCAGTTTGGGTTGAAACTAAAACAAAATTCTATATTCTTTTAAAAATTAATTAGTAATTAAAATTTGACAAATATATAAAAGATTGTATGCAACAATTTAAAAAGAACTTCTTTGCTATAGAGAGCCCATAATTTTGATATTGAATTCACTTTTCCTACCACAAGAGTCATACGTTTTAATTGTTTTCATCTATCACTTGCATTATTGGTCAGGTTTTTTCTTTCTTTTTTTAATAAATCTTCATTTATCTATTTTTGGGTAAATTTTTTTTTGTGACTGTTCTCCTAAAAAAAACTATTTCCACTCCATCTGTGTTTCGCATTGTCTTGCTTTTTATTTTGTCATAAAACGTTTTCATATTTCAGTTCTCATCAACTAGGATCCTCATGTGGTTTCGACATAGTTGATCCACAGTTATTGAACGAGAAAGAAATGAACAGTTTATCAGTAATAATCTGCATTTCATTCTATATGTAACAGTAAAGGTATACATTGTATTAAGCTGGTTTTATTTTTCAAAAGTTCATCTACGGTCTTTGAACAAGGAAAGGTATTCTGAATATGTACATACTCCATGCTCAGTTCTTACTAACGCAAACTCAAACTCCTCTGTCTATAGCTCACACACTTCACATGACTCCGCAGGCTATCAGGTAGGGGATTGAGGGCATTCACTTTGGATTTGCAAATCTCAACTTACTCATGTACTTACTACCTGCCAGATGTTCAAGTCACTTAAATTTCTGAGTCTCACTTTTCCAACCATAAAATAGACACAATATTTATCTCATAGGTTTGTCATGAGGATTATAAAATATAAATGTTATAAACATATGTAATTTATAAATTAAATATACTCAGAAAACATGAAACATAATTATGATTATTAATACTGTTATTTCCATGTAATAATTTGACACAGAAATTAAAACATATCCAATTAATTTGAATATTTAAAAAATCATTTCTACTGAAATGGACTTGTAATTTACCAAAAGGTGTTATTCTACCAAGAAAGTGAATATCATATTATAGGCAATACCTTCTTGCAAACTACTTTTAAAGGAAGTTTTTTTGTTCCATTGTGACAGCTGTAAACTTTTAATAACCGTTAAAAGAAAGAGCTTTCTAGGGTGCCTCGGTGGCTCAGTCGATTGAGGGTCCAACTCTTGATTTTGGCTCAGGTCATGATCTCAGGGTTGTGAGAGTGAGTCACAGGTCCCAGTGTGGATCCTGCTTAAGATTCTCTCTCTCCCTGTGACCCTCTCCCCCACTTTCCTCCCCCATTTGCATGCGCGTTCACTCTCTCTAGGAAAAAAGGAAGGGAGGGAGGAAGGAAGAATTTTTTTACAATTTCTCAACTTGAAAAATTTAAAGCACCATAGGAAAAACCTTTAGAAGGGAGTGACTTTTATAGATAAATGAGGGCTTCTGTATGCACATTTCAGATTTCAGTGATCACATGAAAATAAGTTGATTCCTTCTACAAGGAGGTATAACTTTTAATTTGAAATATAACTATTTTCTCTCAAGAACTTTCAGGACAAAGATAAGATTAAGAGTACACTTAGACAATATAAGAAAAGTAAACAATAGATAAAGAATAACTTACTGAAAGTCTATTTCTTAATAAATTACTCTATATTTACTTGGTATAGGTGCCTGCCACCCACACGATCATGAGCTCATATACTTCATTCCGAACTCTGCCATTTGGCTTGCAGTGAGGGACTCATAGGGGCACCTTCACTGATGCACCAGCAAGGCCCCCACTCTTATAGTCAGTAAGTTAATACAAAAGGTCAAAGTGTAGATACAGCGTTTGAGAGACAATTTTAAAATATGATTATAATTCTAGCTTTGCTGGAAATACATTTTTGGAGGAAAGAGTTCATCATCTGGACTATATGGTTCAAAAACAATATTTGGTGACTCCAGTTGCAGCAAACATTTATCAAGTGCCATCCAGGAACTAGGAAAGGCACTGGGGAAGCAACAGTGAGTAGAATACAGATTCCTTTCCTTAAGGATATTATTGTGTCTGGAGGCAGACACATAACAAATATTTGGAATATGCTAATTGTTACTAGAGAAAATGTGAATGACCCATGAAGACACAGTGAAGAGTATGCACCTCAGACCCTCCGAAACTAGTCTGTGGGAAAATTCTTGGAGGAGGTGACACCGTCAGAAGGGATACACGAATGGTGAAGAGACAAGGCCACAGCTTGATAACCAAAGGATAATATGCTTCAGTCATGAGCTCTCTTTAGTTTCTGTGAGACATAGGAATCAATATCTAAGCAACACTGACTTGAACATGGTAGGTAATCAAAAGAGCCTTTTAAGGCTTCGATAAAATAGAGAGGAAAATCTCAAGTGGAAGCTAGCTTACCTTTTGTTTTCCATATAGTGCTTTTGCTGCTCTTCTATGACTGGTTTAAAAATAGATTTTAAAATTTTTTTTTAATTTTTATTTTTTTTAGAGATAGAACACACATGTGCAAGTTGGGAGAGGGCAGAGGGAGAGGGAGAGAGAGAATCTTAAGCAGGCTCCATGCCCAGCATAGATCCCACTGTGGGGCTCAATGTCAGGACCCTGAGATCACGAGCCAACTGTTAGAACCTTGAGCCAAAATAAAGAGTCTGACACTTGACCGATTGATCCACCCAGGCACTCCCTGAAAACAGATTTTTAAACCATTGTCTCTGTTCACTTTCTCTTGGTTTATTCTTCACTTTGAGAGTTACTGTGAGGAGTTCATATGTTTCTGCTACTTCTAATTTCTTATCTCAGTTTAATATATGTAGAAACTCTCTTCTTTCTTTTTAAGTGTAATGAATGAATTATATTTCTCATTTATAAATGAAACTATTCCTTTTTTTTTTAATTTTCTTTGTCAGAGAGAGAAAGAGAGAGCACAAACAGGCAGAGGGGCAGGCAGAGGCAGAGGGAGAAGCAGGCTCCCTGCTGACCAAGGAGCCCGATGCAGGACTCAATCCCAGGACTCTGGGATCATGACCTGAGCTGAAGGCAGAGGCTTAACCCACTGAGCCACCCAGGTGTCCCTAAATGAAACTATTCCTGATGGACTTTAAGTATTTTAAAATCTATCTCAATGGGGAAGCATTTGAAAGATATTCTTATCCAAAGCACTATAATGGTAGTAATTTGGCTACATGCAGGATTCATTTTATATTGCTAAGCCCTTGTAGCCTCCTCAAATTGTCAACAGGAAGTGGGAGTTCCTTGACAACAAAACGTTTGGAATTATTAGTATTTTGAGACTACATTGAATGGGATTTCCTAATGTCTCTTCTCAGATTTTGGCAACTGGGGTGGTGACCAGAGAATTCTTGATGCCGAGCCTTCAGGTCTGGATCATGTTTCCTGTTCATTACACTGTGGTCTGATGTTGTTAGTTTTTAATTTACAAAACAAGAAACATCTGTTTAAAACTTTTTTTTTAACAATTGATAGGAATTTCTCACTTACTATTGGGGTGAGCTTTGTTGATGAGATAAAATTAATTTCTGTCATTTTTTGGCTCATATTATTTCTTCGTAATATTTGCTTAAGGTACTCAGAGTTGTCTTTGAATGCAAAATAATAAATGCAATGTATGAAATAGCATTGATCATATATCTCAACAAAGAGATTATTGTAATTATAAACAACTAAGTAGGTACATAAAAATTGTATCAGTTTGGGTCCCCTGGAAGCAGATAGGAAGACAGAATAAGAACTGCAAGTGATTTATTGGGAGCAATTCATGTGAAAGATGAAGGGGAGAGTGAGCAGGAAGGCAGGGAAGGCTTTCAGATTATGACACAAGTTCGATACCTATGAAAGAAGAGGGTAAGGAAATAAGAGGCTGGAGTAAAGAGTTTAAGTTTCAGATACCATGTAGCTCTTGGAAAGTCTTAACCAGGCCTATGTGTAGTCCCAGAGCAAAAATGAACCATTAATGTGGGCTGCATTCGGCAAACAAGGCTGGAATCCTTTCCCTACTGAGAGACTGACCGAAGTTCATCTAGAATACAACCTCAGCAAAGCTGAGGTGGAAGATAAATACGTGTTTTCTCTTAAGATAGATCCTGAACAGTATACATCCATGGCTGCCATCCTGGTCTTTCTAATAGTTTGCTTCCTATCATGGAAATCTCACCAGAAAAAAATACATAGGAAGGATTTCAAAAACCATTACAGTATAATAAATTATAGCAGTATTTTTAGTGGTTTTGACAAAATACTTAAAGTTTATTGGAAAAACTGAATGTCAAAGTCCTACTTAAAGAAAATCCTGCTGTAAGAGTTAATTATTTAAAATTGGTATTTTTGACCTTAAAATGTCTTAGAGCTATTAACTTAGAGTTAATTTTTTTTAACACTGATAGAAGTTTGCAAAGATAATTAACATATTTTGTTTGAACTAAATTTGGCATTTTATTTCATCACTGTATTAGAAAGGAGACTAATTATGCTATTTGGTACAACATGGATGGGCCATGAAAGCATTATGTTAAGTGAAATAAATCAAGGAGAGAAAGACCAATGCTATGCCATCTCACATATATACAGAATCTAAACAAAACAAACAAAAAAATGAGCTCACAGAGACAGAGAACAAATTGGTTGTTGTCAAAGGTGGGAGGTGGGAGATGGGTGAAAAGGGAGAAGATGGTCAAAGGTACAAACTTTCAGTAATAAATAAGTTATGAAGATGTAATTTACAGCATAGTGACTGTAGTTAATAATATAGGGTTATGTATTTAAAAGTTGCCAAGAGAGATCTTAGAAGTCCTATCATAAGAATAAAAATTATTACTGTGATAATCAGTGTTAACTAGACTTATTGTGGTGATTATCTCACAATATATACAAATATTGAATCACTATGTTGTATACCTGAAACTACTATAATGTCATACATATATATATATATATACATACAGAGACAATGGTTTAAAAATCTGTTTTCAGGGGGTGCCTGGGTGGATCAATCGGTCAAGTGTCAAACTCTTTATTTTGGCTCAATATATATATATATTTGGCTCAAGGTTCTGACATTCTGTAGTATATAATATATATATTATATAGTAATATATAGTATATATATTCTAACATATATATAGTAATGTATATATTACTATATATTATATTAATATATAGTAATATATATAATGTTATATATATAAATTATATCTCAAGACGAAGAATAAGGATATTCTCTTAGAGTATAAGAGAATAAGAGTATTCTAATTATGAAAAAATAAATAATATTGAATTATTTGTATTAGATTAGGAATTATATAAAGGTATAAATATTATACCTTATATAAAGTATAAATATTAAGGTGTAAATATTATACCTTATATAAAGGTATAAAGGTATGGGAATTATATAAAGGTATAAATATTATACCTTATATAAAGTATAAATATTAAGGTATAAATATTATACCTTATATAAAGGTATAAAGGTATGGGAATTATATAAAGGTAAACTGCTTGGGAGTTTTGTGTCCCTGGAGTTTTCAGCTTTACCTAGTGGTACCAGAATATCTTGATACAGAGGAAAAAAGAAAAACACATGACCCATCATATATAGTATACAAAGTATATAACAAAACATGTTTTAGAAAAACATTTAATGACAGGAGAAAACAGACAAGACTATTATCAAGAGGAATAAAATAATGAAAAGCAGTTTGAAAATGTCCTCTTTTTGCCAAATTTATATACTACTGTTTTAACAATACTTATTCTAGGGTTTTAGGATTATGTATCTGTTTGCTTAGGTTTTATATTTACAAATGTTCTAAAATAAAAATGTATTACTCTTGTCATTCTGAACATCTGTACATGTTTAGGTTATAAGTAATTACTAGCTAGCAAGTTTACACACACACAAAAGCATGCACAATCACTAATACAACACAACATCAGCAACAAGTCAACAGGTGGAAAATAATTGACTTATTTTTTTATTGAAGTATAATTAACACACAGTGTTATATTAGTTATATATTATAACACAGATGTACAATGATTCAGTAATTCTGTGCATTTTTCAGTACTCATCAAGATAAGTATACTCTTAATACACTTTATCTCTTTCACCCTTCTCCCCATCTACCTCCCTTCTGGCAATAACCACTTTGTTCTCTGTCTTCAAGAGTCTGTTTTTTTGTTGTTGTTGTTGGTTTTTTTTTTTTTTTTTGGCTCTTTTTTCTTTGTTCATTTTTTTCCCTTAAATTTCATGTATGAGGGAAATCATATAATATTTGTCTTTCTCTGTCTGACTTATTTCATTTAGCCTCATACCCTCTAAGTCTACCCTCTTTGCAAATGTCAAGATCTCATTCTTTTTTATGGCTGAGTAATATTCCATTGTGTATATCTGTGTGTGTGTGAGTGTGTATTCTTCTTTATCCATTAACCTATGGATGTACAAGTGGGTTGTTTCCATATCTTGGCTATTTTAAATAATGCTGCAATAAATATGGGGGTTCACATATCTTTTCAAATTAGTATTTTCATTTTTATTTGGGTAAAAAGCAGTAGAGGAATCAATGGGTCATATGGTAATTCTATTTTTCGTTTTTTGAGGAAACTTCATAATGTTTTCCACAGTGGCTGCATCAATTTGCATTTGCACCAATGGTGCACAAGGATTCTTTTTTCTCCACATCCTCACCAATACTTCTTGTATCTTGTCTTTTTTGATTCTAGCCATTCTGACAAGTATTATAATATTTCACTATGGTATTGATTTGCATTTCCCTGTTGATGAGTGATGTTGAGCATCTTTTCACACATCTGTTGGCTATTTGTATGTCTTCTTTGGAAAAATGTCTAGTCAGGTCCTCTGCCCATTTTTAATCAGATTATTTGGGGGGTTTTTTGGTGCTGAGTTGTGTAAGTTCTTTATACTTTTGGGCTATTAAGCCCTTATTGGATATATCATTTAGAAATATCTTCTCCCATTCAGTAGATTGCTTTTCTATCTGTTGTGATTTCCTTAGCTGTGAAAGCTTTTTACTTTGATGTACTCCCATTAGTTTAATTTTGCTTTTGTTTCCTTTGAGAAGACATTTCTAGGAACATATTGCTGTAGATGATGCTAAAGAAATAAGTGCCTATGTTTTCAGGAGTTTTATGGTTTCAGGTCTTACTTGAGGTCTTTAGTTCATTTTGAGTTTATTTTTGTATATGGTGCAAGGAAGCAGTCCAGTTTCAAACAAGAGAAACCCCGGAAGGCTATCAGCTGAATTTTCAGCAGTAACTTGCATTCCAGAAGGGAGCGGCATGATATGTTCAATGGAAAAACCTACAACCTGAATGGAAAAAACCTACAACCAAGAATACTCCACCAGGCCAGGTTATCATTCAAAATGTAAAGAAAAAGAGTTTCCCAGACAAACGAAAGTTAAAGGAGTTCATCACCACTAAATTAGCCTTATAAGACTTGTTAAAGGTAATGCTTTGAGCATAAAGGAAAGGTCATAATCATGAATAAGAAAACTATGAAAGGAAAAACCTTCATAGGTAAATTCAAATATGTAATAAATAGTAGCTAAATCACTTGTAAACCAGTATCGAGGTTAAAGCAAAAAAAAAAAACACACAGTTGTATCAATTATATCTACAAAAAATCAGTCAAGGGATTCACAAAATAAAAGAATATAAAGTATAATATAATGTACATAAAACGGGGGAATAAAAATTTAGTGCTTTTAGAACGTAACTTCAGCAACCATCAGCTTTAATATAGACTGCTATATGTATAAGATGTTCTATGTGAACCTAATTGTAACCACAAGAAGAAAGAACAGAGAACTACAAAACAACCATAAAACAACAAAATGACAATAAATACATGCCTATCAATGATTACTTTACATATATATACATATACATAAATATAAATGGACTAAGCCTCCAACAAAAGGCAGAGTGACTGAATAAAAAACCAAGACCCATCCATAAGCTGCCTACGAGAGACTTTCAGACCAAAAGACACATGCAGATCAAAAGTGAAGGGACAGAAAAACATTTACCATGCAAATGGCATCAAAAAGAAAGTTGGGGTAGTAATACTTATATCGGATAAAATAAACTTTAAAACAAAGACTATAACAAAAGACAAAGGAGGACACTACATAATGATACAGGAAAAATCTAGTACAAGGATATAACAATTATATGTCCAACATGTGACACCTAAATACATAAAGCACCTATTAACAGATATAAAGGAAGAAATTGACAGTAATACAATGGTAGTAGAGGACTTAACACCTCACTTACATCAATGGATAGATCATCCAGACTGAGAAGCAACAAGTAAACAGTGGCTGTGAGACACAGTAGACTAGATGGACCTAACGAATATATTCAGAATATTCCATTCAAAAATAGCAAATTACACATTCTTTTCAAGTGCACATTGAATATTCTCCAGAATAGATCATGTTAGGCCACAAACTGAATCTCAATAAATTGAAAAAGACCGCATCTTTTTTGACCACAAAGGTCTGAAAGTAGAAATCGATCATAAGAAAAAAATCTAGAAAGAACACAAATACATGGAGGCTAAAAAATACGTTACTAAACAATGAATGGGTCAACCAGAAATCAAAGAAAAAATAAAATACATGGAGACAAATGAAAACACAGTGGTCCAAAATCTTTGGGACGCAGCAAAAGCTGTTCTAAGAGAAGTATATGAATACAAGTCTACCTCAGGAAAGAAGAAAAATCTCAAACAACCTTATGCCTAAAAGAGCTAGAGAAAAAGAAGGACAAACAAAGCCCAAAGACAGTAGAAGGAAGGAAATAATAAAGATTAGAGCAGAAACAAATGAAATAGAGACTAAACAAAAAATTAAAAAAGATAAATGAAACTAGGAGCTGTTTGTTTGAAAAGACAACAGAATTGATACACCTTTAGCCAGACTCATAAAAAAAAAAAAAAAGAGGACTCAAATAAGTAAAATCAGGAATGAAAGAGAACTGGCAACTGACACCACAGAAATACAAAAGATTATAGGAAAATAATTGTGAAAAATAATATGCCAACAAATTAAATAACCTAGAAGAAATGGATATATTCCCAGAAATACATAACCTTCCATAACCAAATCAGGAAGATTTAGAAAATTTGAACAGATTAATTATTACCAGTGAAACTGAATCAGTAATCAAAAAGCTCACAAACAGAAGCCCAGGACCAAATGGCTTTACAGGTAAATTCTATCAAATATTTAAAGAAGAGTCAATACCTATTCTTCCCACACTATTCCAAAAATAAAAAAGGAAGGAATTCCTCCAGATTTATTCTACAAGGCCAGCATTATTCTGAAACCAAAATCGGGTAAAGACACAACAAAAGGGAAAACTACAAGCCAATATCTTTGATGAAGAGATGCAAAAATCCTCAACAAAATATAGATAACCCTAAAGACTCTTCCAAGAAAACTACTAGAACCGATAAGTGAATTCAGTAAAGTCACAGATAAAAAATTCATATATGGAAATCTGTTGCATTTCTGTACACTACTAAGGAAATAGCAGAGAAATTAAGAGAACAATCCGATTTACAACTGCACCAAAAAAGAAAAAAATTCCTAGGAATAAACTTAACCAAACAGGCAAAAGACCTATACTCTGAAAACTGTAAAACACTGATGAAAGAAATTGAAAATGACACAAATGAAAGGATAATCCATGCTCATGAATTAGGAGAACCAATATTGCTAAAATGTCCGTACTACCCAAAGAAATCTACAGATTTAATACAATCCTTTTCCAGAGACCAACATTTTTCACAGAACTATAACAAAAAAATTCTAAAGTTTGTATGGAACCAAAAATGTCCCCAAATAACCAAAGCAATCTTGAGAAAGAAGAACAAAGAGATATCACAATCTCAGATTTCAAGATATACTACAAACTGTAGTCATCAAAACAGTATGGTACTGGCACAAAAATAGACACATAGATCACTAGACCAGAATAGAGAGTGCAGAAATAATCCCCATGCTTCTCTAGTCAATTCGTCTTTGGCAAAGAAGACAAGAATATACAGTGCGGAAAGACAGTCTCTTCAACAAATTGTGCTGGGAAAACAAATTGTGCTGGGACAGCTGTATGCAAAAGAATGAAAACCTTCACTTTCCTTGCACACTCTAATTGCATTATATAGTCAAAACTAACAGGTTGA